>JAUMHI010000051.1:9237537-9274292 GCA_032359435.1 Enteromius unitaeniatus
TATTGTTTTTAATTTTAGTAAATTCATGATTTTCAAAGTCAAGACCTTAATATAGTCCAAAGTTATTGTGATTTATGATTTTTGCCAGAGTCAAGTGGCCCTTTAATGATTTGTGAGGCATCAGTTAGAATGTGTTAGAAATGAAGAATGAATTTTATCTACATTTAAAGAAACAAAAAAATAACGTGAGAGATTTCTTAACATGTGCTGGGTAGTTTAGCACATCCCTATTGAAAATTATAAATGCATTTCCATTTCACATAGTTTTCCAGAACAGTTGTTTGTGAAATGTTTAGTGTACACCAATTACAGGAAATTTACAAATGACTAAATGAGTCCACTGTTTTTGACCAAGCCAGCAAGAAAAAAAACTTTTTATAGAGCCCCACTGTGTATTTTTTATTGTGTTGGTTGTTTGTTCAGCATTATTGCTGCTCTTGCACAGAGATTTCCTTCAGGAATCAATAATGTACATCTTTTATCAATCTATTTATTAACCTACGCCATCTGCACAGGAAATGGGCCCAGAAAG
Source organism: Enteromius unitaeniatus (assembly GCA_032359435.1). Taxonomy (NCBI): domain Eukaryota; kingdom Metazoa; phylum Chordata; class Actinopteri; order Cypriniformes; family Cyprinidae; genus Enteromius; species Enteromius unitaeniatus. The sequence continues at coordinate 9,238,070 of JAUMHI010000051.1, forward strand.
AAAACAAGAAAGGAAGAGCAGGGCTGAGCGAGCATGTGGGGGCCTGAGCTATAGAGAGAAAAAGGGGTGTTTTACTCACGTCTGTGAGTTAGTCATGGAGCGAGTGACACAGGAGGAAGGTATGATGGAGTCTCCCTTCAGCGTGAGAGTTTTGCGGAGGTCTTACTTACTCAAAGCCGAGCCATTCCCACACTATGATCAAACTCGGGGATCACCCAGAATAACCAGTTACACTCGCTGACAAGCTCTCTCCAGTGTCCTGACAGATCCATGCTTTCACTTTGACAAATAAAGGTAGTCCCCCTTTCTTCATCCAGACTGATATGTAATGCCTTCAGTTTCAGGATCATACACACAGAGGGAATTTATAGTGCTGGTGTATGTCAAGCTATTCCTGGCTATGGTTTTACTCACCACAGCTTCCAGATGCAACATTGTGCAGTAAGGGAAAATCCTCACTTATGAGTGACGCCTTTTCCTGTTTGATCTCCTTTTTCAAGTTTATTACTGGAAATTAGGAATGGGTGTGAGTTCCAGAATGAAGAAGTGACTGGAATAATTGATCAGGAATTAAGAATGTTTTGATTCATTTTGCTTTGCATTATATTTTTTCTTTTAGTTCTATTGTTTATTTTTTCATTCTTTTATATTCTATTCTTTTTTTTTTTGTGAATTTATTTTTATTTTATACTTTACTTTGTTTTGTGTTGTTTTACTTAATTGTATTCTTTATTTTAGAATTTTTTAATATTCTATTGTTTTTATTTGATTATTTTTTTACATTTAATATATATTTTTTAATTATTTTGTTTACTTTTTGTCTGTTTGTATTTTTACTTTTTACTTTTTTTATAATAATTCTTAATAATAATTATTGTAATAAATGATTAAATATTGTAATATTTTAGATTTTTTTTTTTTGGCATTTATTTTTTTATCTTTGGTTTTTAATGCTTTCGTATTTTCTATATTTTGTTGTAAAGTAATATTTGTATAATTTCATACTTTCATAATTATTTGTAATATTTTTATTTAATTTTTAAATTTTTTTGTTAATTATATATGTATATATATATATATATATATATATATGTGTGTCTGTGTGTTATAAAGCAAAAATATGAATGTTTATATATGTATTTTTGTTTGTATTTTTTGGTTATTTACTTTTTGGTAAAAACATTTCTTGTGCGTTTAAACAGACATTTATTTTTAAGTTTAAAACAACGCACCAGCTAACATCTATTTTGACAGAAAGCAACTTAAAAGCTGATTTTAACTATTACCTGAGTGTCTACATAACATTACCAAAATGTCCACCCTTCCGGCAAATACGGAAGCAAATGGCCTGCGAGCTCACTGTGGCCCAGAAACAACCCATTCGGAGCCTAAAATCTGGGGCCCATCTGCTAGTATGCGGTGAGACGGACATGAGTGGGGTTGAGCCATCTAGTAATTATAAGTCTATGGCTCAGGCCATGCCAGAGTGAGGTGCAGCATGTAGGCGGAGAGGAGGAGGAGGACAATGTCTTTCTTTAGAAATGCTGACTGTAAAGACTCAATGACACGCGCTTAGTCACTTCGTGGGTGCGGATGCCGTTTTATTCATCTGTTCATGCCTCGTGTCAATGGAGAAAGCATTTTAACTACACAAGTCATGCATAAAGTTGATTAAAGGGTCAGAAATGCAAATGCTAGAGGAAATGGAAGTGTAACCTTGATGCAGGAAGTGAACAGGAGTGTGTGAATATGACTTCCATTGAATTTCCTGCTGCACATCCTGTGTCTGTAGGAGGACTAAGTGCATCCTCTCTTTTGTCGTTCTCTAGTTCTGTTAGCAACAGGTTAGGAAACACAAATTCTCTTCAGAAGAAGCCATAAGTTTGTCCACAGGAGTTAGGAAATATTCTAGAAGACGCAACTAGCATCTGGGCTCCAGAGGAGATGGGATGCGTGGGTTTGTTTGCTGACTTTTGTGCGAGATTGTTTGCTTGTGTCTGTGTGGTATGCATGTGTTTGTATGTGCGAGCGTTTGTGGAGGCGCCAGACTGGGGCTTCGGCAAAGAGTGACATTTATTAGTTATCGAGAATGATTGATGGTGGGCTTCGGTTGAGGGGCTTGCGTGTTTGTCCTAGGCCTCTCTGCCCCCGTATGCAGTTTGGCTGCCGCTCCGTGTCAATGCAGCTCGGTGAGGTGTAGTAATAACTGCAGTTATCAGTTGCGTTTGGGGCTGAGCTGGTGACTCACTGCTGGTCTGTGATCAGTGTAGGCTGACACCCACACGCTCACTGCACTCTGAGATCTTGCCGTGACTCTAGTCTCCAAGGTTCAGGTCCAGCTCGGATGAGACGCAAAACGAAAAGGTTTGAACTTCGTATTACAATGCAAATATTTCTCAACAGATTCTCTACCTATAATAAAAAAATCTCTCCAGAGTCAGATTTGCCCAAGTGACTAGACAGTTGACTTGAAAGTCGAATGGTACAAATGAAAAACGGATCATTGTTGAGCAACGTGTGATATTCAAATCGAAAGGACTGTAAGGATCTCGTGTGACACGTGTGTCTTCAGACAACTTTATCGCAATGGAAATTTTGAGCAGATTTTTAAAATTTTATTTAATTTTTTTTTTTTTTTAAGGTATATGGGCCAGCACTGGTGGAATGAAATGCTTAGCAAAATCATGTATGTAATAAGTCTTGTAATAACTCATTAAAAAGTTGGTTTTTAAATTGCATTAAATTGATTAAAACTGACAGTAAAGATATATTTGAAAAGAGTAAAAAAAAAAAAATTATTAAATTATTCATAAAAAAAAAAATCCAACTAATCAGCAAATTAGAATGATTTCTGAAAGATTATGTGAAGATGATGATGATGATGATGACAATAATAGAATAAAAACAATTTTAAGTCAGTATTCTGCACATCAATATAAATGTGTTATATATTAGAAATGTATATTTTATTAAATATTGCAAATTTGGTCCCCACTTTAAATTAGGTGAACTTAACTATTATGCACTTACATTTAAATGTAATAATTTTGTACAAAGAACGTATTGTGTACAAGAATGTTACATACATTGTACTTATATTTTTAAGAATACCTATCTGTAATTGATTTCTGTAATTACATTTATAAATACACTGTTAACTTATTCCTTACAACTTAACCCACCCTTAAACCTACTCATACCACCAAACCTGTCCTTAACTTTAACCATATGCCACCGCGATAGCAGCAAAAAAGGTTTTTCGCAATGCAATATACACAATAAATATATTACACAATAAATATATTGCACATAGGCCACCTAATATAAAGTGTGACCCAAATTTGAAATTTACTCTTTGAAAAGGTATTGATATGTATGCTTTATATGTACTTCAAAATATTAATATGTAACTGTAGGGTAATAAGAGGGACTATTTAGAGGTAAATATCCAAAATTCTAGCTTTTGTACTTTACGTTTTTGCCCAGGTGACAGCTTTGTATCTTTTTTTTTAGTGTACTAGTGAACTTATTATCATTTCTTTATTTTTTTTTATGTACTTACAAATAGCATTTAGGGTAGGTGGGAAAATGTATTATTTTTAGTATCTGAAATTAAAAATCATGTCAAAACATTTGCTGTTCTAGGCTATAAATAGTTCCTTTTGGGTAAAACAGAAAGATATGTGTTTTTACATCTGGTTTCTAAAGATGTGTATGCATGTCCACTCACTATCAGTATTTCTCCCTCCACACACACACACACACCCGCAGCACAATAACAGTAGTGGTACTGGTAGTGCTGCAGTTGCAGACACAATGCTGTTTTGTTTGAGTTTCAGCGTAGCACAAGACAAACAGTTTGAGCTGTTCCACGGACCGTAATCTTCTGCTGTCAGCACACGAGCCATGCGGGATGTGTGTGTGTGTTTGTTTCTCTTTGTGTGTATGCAGTATTCTGTGTTGATTCCTATTCCTCTTCATGAATTCTTGTCCATATTTTGTGTACGTGTTAATTTTTTGGTGTTCTCACTTCTCAGTTGTTCATGTGCAGTGTGAAAGTGCTGACTTGAACTCAGCTTAACTTAACTACTTTTGCTGTCTTTAATGAGAGTTTCATTACCACAGACACTGGTGACTTTCACATGCTGATTTGCATTTTACTGATCTTGAGTTTCCGTTTTCCAAACTGGTTTTTGATCATTAAAATTGATTACAATAACCACACATGTGAATAATTTTTTTTTCTAATATATTTTTGTGTATTACTCACATGCATCATACCACTACATTGACTTTATATGTAAATGATGCAATTTATGTACATGTATTCACCTTGGTCAAGAGTTAAAAATACAGAACAAGAAAGCCATGCATATCAGTAACATGAATTTTTACGGTATCGATTTATTTATAAACTGACATTTTGTTGACTATGCCATTTAAAGACGTGAGAGTAGACCAAATATACTCACGGACACATTTCTAACCACCATCTGGCAGAGAGACTGTGTCATTGTCTTTAAACCAATCAGAGGTGATAGAATCCCTCTGAAATCTATCAGTCTGTTAGCTCAGAGAACTGATAGGGAGGAACCAATCAGAGAGTTCCCTTTGTGATGGCTGACCGATGCACGTATGCATGCACAACACTTCAGGCCTATAAACGAATCAATAAAAAAAAACCCATTCTTATGAAATTAACTGATGTTCGTTAGATATGTTTTTTTTTTTTAATAAATATTAATTTGGTGTGATATCTAATAAATAGCATAGCAAGCTGATAATGTTTTTTCAGATAATATTCTCCTGAAAGTAGATTTAAGTCGATACGCTGATCTGGTGGGAATGTTGAAATTGATTTCTGTCCAGCGCATCTCTCTTTCTCTCTCACACCCACTCTCTTTTTTCCCTCTCATGGTTTTTTCTCTTTAAAGAATCAGTGTGTTGTTATGAATAGAGAGGTCAAAAGTTGCTGTGCTTTAACAAAATTCATACAGAAATAAAATGTAAAAATTAAGATGCACTGATTCAATTTTAAAGCAATATTTACATAGCATATTATATCACTCAATAAATTATCAATAACTATTGATTTGTGCATGCATGTATTTATCTACAGTATGTTAGTGTAGTATATTTAGTGTTTTTATGTGTGTGTGTATACTAAATATACTATATTTATAATGAAATGTGTGTGTATATATATATATATATATATATATATATATATAAATGAATATATAAGAAACAACTATATATATATATATATATATATATATATATATATATATTCTAAAGCTGTTTTTGCTTTGCTATAGAAATTTGTTATTGAAATTAGTAACATTTTAGTGATATTGATATTTAATAAAGTTTAAGGTGATACTGTGAAGTATATTTTGTTGCATAATATAGGCTGTTGAAATAAAGTGCACACTGCTTGCCCAGCTCTCAACAAATGTATAGTTTGTAACACTGAAGACTGAAGGCGAGGGAGTAGATGGGGCACAAAACAAAGAGATGGGGTTGTGCAGGATGTGGTAGGAGTATATCAAAAAGACTTGATTGGCAGGGTGGGGTTAGGGGGATTTCTGCAGGGGACAACCCACTTCTACACTCACAACCCCCTTTTTCATTTCCTCAGGCACATGTGTCCTCCCTTTCCCCTGAGACGGACCTTAACCAGGCAGTGGTCTAATGAGACAGAAGTGTCCCCAGTCTTTGTTTTGATTGGCACGAAGCAGTTTTCTCCAGACATTCGCGTGCACACATACACACAACCCACGGCAGCTTAGCCCTCTGAAACAGAGTCAGAAAAGCCTGGAATTAATATTCTTATACCCCCAACTTCAACTTCAAAGAGAATCTTGTCTCTTAGATTTCATCTTTGAGTCTGTGTTTATTTGCAGGTCAGAAATGAGAGAGTCTGCTGTGTGACACAATTGAGACACCGTGGTGGACAGTTGGCTCTTGTCTTAATCAATCAAATGAACAGGTTTATTTTAAAATTGCTTTTTTAATTAATTTATTTATTTTACAGTTTAAAAAAATAAGAGAAATAAAACATTTATGGTAAATTTAAGCTAAACACCAGTTAACTGAACTTCATGTTCAGGCAAGTAAGAATGCATAACTAGTTCTGTAAAACATGCTTATAATTAAGTACCACACAACAATAATAATAAAAAAATATAGCTCATTTTTAGTTTGGACTGTAAAAGTTTGCATGCTTTCATTATTTTAGGCTTTAACTTGAACTAAAATGTTTTCATCAATCTAGACATTTTTTTTTAAATAACTTTAGTCTGTTTTACTCTAAATTTTAGAATAATGTGCAGTTTTGGTGAGAATAACTAAATGTAAAGAACATAAGCCAAAAGGCTGTGTAAAAACCATTCTTTATCTCTGTGTTCAGGAGCCCCCCAAGGCTCTGTACTCGGCCCAACTAAACTGATTCCTCTTCACTCTGAGGCATTGAACTTGACCTTTTAATTACACACATCACGCCCAAGACTGCTGCACGGTTGAACGGGCTGATGCGCACCGCTGTCCTTTAGTCTCTTTTCTCATAATCAAACTGATTGTCGTGTAATTCGAGCTTGCACTTTGCATCTGTACTGCTGTGAACGCCTGCTGTCTCTGAGGACTCATTATAGAAGGATAATGAGATTGAAATTGCTCTTTTATAGAAATTGTTTTGCCCCACAATTTTATGTTTATAAGATTGTGGGTAATATCCTACATGCCCTCACCATTATCTCTGCCATGTAGACTTTTTAAAAAAAAAAGCATTTATGTCGGGGTACATGAAATTAGTCAATTTTGCATAAAGAGAGGGAGGATTTATTAATGAGCACACAAAATATTCCAGCCACCTGAATTTGTGTTTGGCAGCATTTGCATGTTAATGATTTAGCTCTGAGCAGAGGCACACATTACCATTTAATTATTTGAATATTTTTCATTAGATTGCATAAGCTGCGAATCATCTGTTTACATTGGACTTCTTTAATAAAACATGCATTGCCTCATATGAAATGAATGAACCTCTGTTGCCTTTTGTAAAAGCTCTGTGTATTTCAACTCACAAAGCTCTTACTGTATCAGAGGAACTGCAGCACTTCAGACAGGATAGACTTAGGCGGTAAAAACAGAGATAAAATGATGAGAATAAAACTGAGATGAGATTAAGAGCGTCTCATAACTTCTAACGGATCGTCTGTGTCTTAAGCCCTTAGCAGCCCTCAGAAGTTTCTTTAATGTCTGTTCTTTTCTGACAGCATTTGCATTCTTTTGTGAGTAGTAGCGGTTTCTTTTTAAGGTTAAGAGACGTTTGTTTACGGTTTTCTTCTGTAAAAACTCATCTCTACAACCCCAAGTTTGACGTTTTTTTCTACCGCATTTCTAAAAGTGAAAATGCAGAAAGAGGTAAGGGTGAAGGATATGGCTGGGGTAACTATCAGGAAGAGCTCCTCAGAAGACCACCACTGTGTGAAACCTACATTTTGCTCTTTGCCCTTTCTGTCAGCTTCATTGAAGCTGAAAATGTCCCCTGTTGTTGATATAGTGTGAAGAGGTGGCAAAATGCTCTGTTTTTAATGGCAGAACTGAATAAATGTCCACCTTTTTATGCAGCAAATAAAAATACGAAATAAATGCGTCCTAGATATTGCACCTTTTCTCATTCTTTGCCAGTCTGCAGGGTTTTTTTCTGCCTCCTTTATTGTCTGCCAAGCAAAAATGGTAAATCTGCTTTGTGAAAATTGGAAAACGATTGCTTGGAAAGTAATAATACACTTCTTTCTAAAAACCACCTCACAATTTCTGTAGCACAATCTTTTAGATAAGTGTTGCAGTTTCTGTTTTTTCTTCCTCCCTTTTGTCTTCTTAATGCCCAAACCATTCATTAAAAAAAGTTGATAATTACAGTTACTGGAATCCCATCAGTTTTTCATGTACGTGTTCAAAGCATCGGAGTTGGAGTGGATTAGTGTGTATGTGTGTGTGTCTATGTGGGAGAAAAGCAAGAGGGGGTTGTGGCAGCATTGATTTAGTCATAAAACAGGCTTGTGATGTCTCACCCCCAATATTCTAGTCTCTCCTTCCTGTATCCTCCCCCCATCCTCATTACAGACACTAGAAGACCACTTCAAGGTTCGGCTGTTTAGAAGAAGAATAGACAGGCGTACTTGGCTAATGGACAGGCTTATTTGTCAGTTCCTCTGCAAAATGATTGTTGACGGTTTTAATAATTCATGGTGATTTGTGTATGGGAGTTGCCAGTAATGTGCGTGCATGTGTGTGGCAGATTGGCCTGCAGCAGGAGGTTCTGATAGATATCTCATCTGTTCTCCAGCTCTGAGGGTTCCTGCCGCTATTACCGCACTCACTCTCTCACTCAGGCCAGTCCTGCTGTGGAGCAGGCTGCCAGGTGTTTTATTGATGAGTCATGTCGCTGGCCTAGTGGCTTCACTTCTGCAGAGAGCTTTCAGATAAAAGCAGAACAAAAAGGTCTCCTCTAAAAACTCTCCTCAGCTAAAACATACAGTTTTTGCAGCTAAAATTGCTCCGTTATAGGTAAACAAGCAACTGACCGAGACATAATTGCGTTTTTGTGGTATCTGTTGGGCAAACGAAGGCGGTAATCATATGACGCGATGTGTTCTGGAAATCTAATTCAGCTGGAAACTCGGTTGACTGAATCAGTTTGGACAGCTGATGTGAATAAAGCTTTTTTATTCATGCTTTCAAAATTCAGCATACGGCATTCAAGATTCAGCATGCTATTTATACTAGCATATTTATGCCAGAAAAAATAATAGGAGTGGTTTACGAGAATGCTATTCAGAATTCGGCCCAGTGTGGCTTGTAATATCGTAGACTAATTCAATGAGCAATAATTCAACTTATATATAGTATATACTGCTGTGTTTAACATAGTTTTGTAGCCTGCTATAGCTTTTTGTAATGTCGTTGTTTTTCTTTTCTTTGTTGTGCTTTATGTATGCATACATAATTTTGTTTAGTTTATTTTTTTATTGTACTTGTTAGGCCGCTAACCACTTGACAGCTGCATATCGATTACACGTCATCCGTGCTGTTCTCTGACTGACAGCCGACCGAAGTAATGACGGTATTTACGGAGGAGGGTGTGTGCCACTGAATGTAGGTCAACAAGCGAAAGACAATAGCAAGCAGCGCTGAGTCCTACAGGTGTCAGGAAGCCTAGGAGAATGTCACGCCGGCCGTTAGACGTGACAGGTGCTTCCACGTGCTCTGAACCACACAAGACGTCTAGGGCGTTAACTGCACCTTGCTCTATGTGTTTACAGGGTTGTGTGTTGCAGATTGAGGTTGAGCTATAGTTCAAGTGGGCATGAGACTTATAGATTAGCCCTCATTTGCATGTAGGGATCTTGATTTTTATATATTTACACTGCTATTCAGAGGTTTGGCGTCTTTTGGGGATGTGTTATACTGTATGTTAAATTTTTTAATATAGCAAACCGGTATATTCAAATGAAATATTTCTAATATAGTCTCTCTTTCTCAGCTGTTGTGCAGTGCATTGTCACATGCAAATGCCTCTCGAAAGTGACTCAGTCTCTCGAGTTTTCAAAAAGCATGATGGGTGCTTGACTGGGCTGGTGGGAGGTCTTTCCGTCTCTCTCTCTCTCTCTCTCTCTCTAGCTGTTGCTTTCTCTTTGCTGTAATGGTTAGGCTGTTAATCAAATCAATGCCTGGTCTCTGCACGGCCATCACATGTGCAAGTAATAGTTCAGTACTGAAACTACCTTTATGGCCCTGTACTTGACACTCCCTGATGAGGACCTTTAGACCTGACTGCAATGAAGTACTTAACGCGATCACACTTCATTAACACTAACGGCATGGACCCAATGTTTTTTTTATTTTATTTAATAAGCTAACCATGATTATATTTTGATGTAGCTTTGTATTGGTAGATGTTATAGAAAACATATTTTAGCAATATTTCTTTTGCATTCTAGTGGGATGGCAATATAATAAGTGTTTGACGACCACGGTTCAGTTTGCAAACTGCCAATATTGTGTGAGCATCGACCGACTTTCCTCACAGAGGTCAATTCCCACTGGGCTGCGGTGGCCTTTTAACATAACTTTGGAGTACGATTGAAATTAGAGGCTTGCTAATTAGATATGACCCCCTCTTGTAAAACTTTTTAAGACCTTGATTCATGCTTCCTTTCTGCATATGGAGCAGCCAAAATTGCAGAAAAAGGAAACATGCAGCCCTCACTGGACCACTTTATAGCAGACACGTGGCACCATCCTGATCTAAAACACACTCACGTGTGTGTGTGTGTGTGTGTTTCAGTGTGTACGGGGGGTAGTTATTAGAGGTTTCTACTGAAATCCAGACAGATTGCTTGAACGTAATTGAAGGCTGAAAATAAAGGCTCTCCAGAGTCATTTCACAGTTTTTCCCCTCCTCTCCAGATGAGCTCGGATGAACCCCAACCCCAGCACTCTACCATTATCTGCAATTACCATAAAATCATCTGTGTTCAAATACAGCACTGTCATTCTCCATCTCCCAGTAATATATGATGTTTTATGGGGTTTCATTCAGAAAGGCAGGAGTCATCCAGTCCGCAGAGCACACACAGGAAGCACTGAGGGTTTGGAGAGTTCACAGAGATGCTGGTTGGAAGTCTGGCTCTCTGGTCTGGCCACTAAGACAGCCGTGTCGTGAAACAGCAGAAATAGTAGTGCAGTAGTGCGACATGAGTAATGCAAAAACTGAGCACATACTGTATATACATTGGTGTTTTCTAGACAACCATCACAATTATTATTCAGAATTCTGCACTGATTCCTCAAATGATGTGGCTTGTTGAGGCTAAATATCTGATTACTTTTCTAAGCAATCAGGCTTATTATTTTCACCTGGCAGAGGATACATCTCATAGACTTGCATGCAGACTAGAATATTACAAAAACATTGATTTAGAACAACCTTTCCAATCAGCTTACAGCTTCTTGGTCGTGTGTAGTTGCATCAGACTTCAGAACAGCTAAAGAGAGACAGCTCCGCAAAATATCCTGTGTTCTTTCAACCATTTCCAACATATATTTAGCAAATTACTTGCAAAGAAATTTTGCATATCCCAGATTAAGCTCCAGCCGTATCCAGCTGAGCTGTGGTGTTGCATGAGGTAGTGATGTGTCCTATGAAGTCCTGGCTCTGTTGAAGCACACCCCCGCTCCTGTCGATAAGAGGTGAGGCACATAAAAAAAAACCTCATTCGCCCCAGCAGCGCAGAGGGAATTAGCATATGTTAGTTGCCTGTGGGCCGAGATTATTGTTCTGTCTTAAATTCAATTTCTTCTACCTCAGGACAAGCTTCTGTTCTAGGATTAACTCTCTCTGTGCATCCATCACTCAGTTTCCTCAAAGGTACGCTGTCTTCTCCCTGGCTTTGTGGCTAGCTTTGGACATGTTATCAGGCTGTACCGCATGGATTTAAATGATTCACGGACCGCTGTGTGTGTCAGAGGTGTTGAAGCTTAAATGATCGCTGTGAACTGAACAGTCAGAACACTGGCATCTCTAGGATTCACCCGCGTAATGGTGTCACTCTCTGAGTGGAGTAGATGTTGAAATATTATAATGTAGTTCTCACGTGACCCACAATCTCTAATTTCCTGTGGAAGTTACAAAGCAAGCAGGTGTGAGTACATTTGATGTGGCTGCATGTCATCTGCTGGTGATGGATATATCGGATGTTAGAGATTAGAGATAAGTGTACGCGTTCTACAGACCTGAGCAGGTGGGTTTCAGAGAATCTATGGAGTCTAATTCATATTCTATGAGTCAGTTCATTTAGAAAATCAGCATCTGACTCACTTTCGAAGTTGCAGTATTATATTACACTCTACATTTGTAAACCAGTCAGCAACAAAACTGATATAAAATATATTTGTGTATATTTTATAATAGGGCTTTCAAACGATTAGTTGCATACAAAATAAAGGTTTTTATTTGCATAATGTGTGTGTTCCGTATATTATGTATATACTATACATACACGCATACAGTATATATTCAATTTTTTTTGTGTGTTCTGAAATATATACATGCATGCATGTGTGTTTATACTTATACATATTATGTAAACAAAAACTTGTATTTTGGATGTGATAAATAATTTGACAGCACTATATACATTTCCATATTTAAGTTGAATTATTATTTTTTTTTTCATTTGAATCATCTTAATCATTTATTTGATCAAAAATATATTCTAATTTTATTATTTATTATATTTCAAATTTTCTTTAGGATTTTTTTTTTTTCAGCCTTTTTTGATGGATAGAAAGTTTATTTATTATTTATTACAAATATAAATAGAAATGCCATTACTGTATTTAATTGATTTCTTGCTGATGGAAAGTAAAAAAAACAACTCCCAAAATTTGGTTGTGCATGTGTATATTAATTATATATTTGTTTATTTATTAATTTAATACAAAGCAAGCCCAGAGTCAGCCCAGCTGGACTGTTTTCGTTGAGCTTGCCATTCTCCAGACTGACACCTAATATATATGAATCCCTCAGTTTCAGTATTACTGCATTAAAGTGGGTGATAAAATGTGCGGTGACTCACCGTATTGAAAACTTGAAGACTTAGAGGTATTAACTGAAATGAAGTTTATGGAGAGAAATGTTCTCTGGTGGGTTCATCAGGGACTTATAACGGAATAAAGGGATCCCTTCGGCTAAGTTAGGCTGAAAAGAGCTTTATTGCCTTTATCTGAGAGTACCGCGGAGATCTAAGGAAATTTTTCACACCGGTTAATCACTGACAGTTGCAAGCGGTGATTATGACCAGTGCTTTATAACAACTCTGAAGTAAAATACACCTCCATATTTGACCTCCGGTTCTCATCTGCCAGTTTCTCCTTTCTCCCGCCCGTTCTGCCTCGCTGCTAACATGCTAATTGCTTTGTCACAGTTATGTTTTGACAGGAAGCTACGCTGATGTAGCAACCTAATTAACGGGTCTCTAAATACAGCCTGATTTAGGCAAGAAATGCAAATGTGACACTGGTGAAAGAAATTGTTTGCACAGAGCATGACGGTTGAGCCAGAATTTCGGCAACACTCCTGGGAGCTGCAGGTGCCCAATTGCTGCTTTACAAAACGCCACTGTGAATTCTGAAAGTTGGTGTGTGTTTGTTGTGCCTCTGAGGGGCTAGTTATCTGCCGCTTGCAGCCTGGTTCCTCTTGACCTCCCTCGGGCTGAGTGGCCCTGCGTAATTGAGTGCCACCTGAAAGGTTGTTCTGAAAGGTGGGTTATCTGCCCGCTCTAATCCCACAGGAGAACGGCACAGGGGGAGGAAGGGGACCAGCCCCTGAGGGCTAGAGTCCCTGTCTGCCAGCCACAGTGCATTATGGGGGAAGTCACTTAGGGACACAACTTTGAAAGTCTTAATGACTTGTGGTACCTAGAGTGGTGTAACTACTATTTGTTTGGATGCAGTGTCTGCTTTGGGTGAATAACAAAAAGATGCTAAAGGTTAACATAACAAACAGGAAAAGTATAAGGCACATAAGTTAGAAAGCAACTGATATCGCATGCCTTTGTGGAAGTATGAAAGAATGGAATAATGAATTGGATCAAGTTTTTTTGAGCTTTCTTCTATATTTGAGCTTTCTTCAAGTTCTACAAATCTACAAATATGATTTAAGAAAATGTGTTTGAGAATCAGACATCATTATCTACATTCCAATTATGTAACAATTATGTAATGAAAAATATAAATGAACTACAAATTTATGGAACTAGGTATACATCCTCGCTAAAATATCAAGGTGAAACTCATAGCTTGTGTAGACTAGACTCAGCTCACAACACAACTTTGTGAATAGATTAACAACAACATATATATATATATTATTTTGTTTATCGCAGGATAAGAGTCTCACGTTAACGCAGCACGTTAATGCCGATAACGGCCCAACACTAATATATGTATGTATGTATGTATGTATATATATATATAATATGTATATATGTGTGTATATGTATATGTATTTTTTTTCCTTTAATTCATTTATTTTATTTGTATTGCTGCATATATATGCACAAATGTATGGGATTCTGACACTTTGATATTTAAACAAATTATTTAAAAAAAATAAAATAATATGTTTGTGTATACAGAGAGTTAGAATTTATATATCTATATCTATAAATATGTATTTATTTATTGTGTATTTTATTGTATGCATTTATTATGTATTTTATATATAATTATAATTTATATATATTTTTTGTAACATCAGTTGCAATGCTTAATAGGATAATAGTTCATGCTGATAATGTCTGATTTGCAAATGAATTATAAAATCAAATAATTGCTTTAGGATAATAAATCAATGTATTATAAACAACAGCAGCAACAACGACAACAATGATAATATTTAAGTATTTTAGAAACATGTTTTGCGGTCATCATCTTTTTGCAGTGTTCGACTGCAACATTAGCAGATCGTCTCGGCTCTGTTGGCCAGAACCCAGTAAGCATTTGTTTTCTGCTGTGGCTCCAACATGCCCTTCAGACTGCGTGCATCAGATTGCACTGTATCCTCATGCTGTTTAAAGAGAGACGCGTGCAGCACATTAACTTTCAGACAAGCTCAAGGACAAGAAACTCGCCCAATAGAGAATGCTGAGATTTCACTTTTCTTTCTATGTGTGTACACTTGCACTGACTGCTGATATCCTGTCTGTTTAATGTACTGACCCTGTGCTTTTGCCTTTGTTCGTCTCGTTCTCTTGCAGGCGGAACCTCACCAAGCTCTCACTGATCTTCAGTCACATGTTGGCCGAGATCAAAGGCATCTTTCCAGGTGGACAGTTCCAAGGAGACACATTCCGCATAACCAAGGCCGACGCCGCCGACTTTTGGAGAAGGTCTTTTGGCGAAAAGTAAGTTTTTCCTCTCATTTTTAGATGCATATGCCAAATCAGATCTGATCTTTCCAGTTTTCATTATGGCTCTAGACAATTAAAGCTCTTTGTCATGGAGAAATGCCTTTTCTCTCCTCCGTTTAGCAGCGAGTAAGTGGGGTGAACTGTCTGGTCATGTGCTGGAGTGCTGCTTTTGAGTCAGGCCTGTGATTTAGCATACATCTGCACACTAAACCAGACATGCTGATGGCTTTCCTAACTGCTCAAGTCAGCATTTCAGTGGTAAAGGTCACTGGTTAGTTGATTTTTTTGTTTGTTTTTTCCAGGCTAATTAAGAGCATTAGGGCTGTTTTTGCCTTTTAATGCTGGAATATGAGGTTTCTCAGACAGAAACCACCAGAAAGCTGTTTGCCGAGAGTTTCCGTTTGCTGTACTTCCAGTTTTTAAATATAGATCAAGAAAGATATAATGCTGATAACACAAATCATTTGGCGAAGTGATCTGAACATGTGATGTGGTCAAGACATTGCTGGAGCTGTGACTTTGCCTGAAAATAATTGCATGCCTTAGAACATTGAAATTTAAGAAAATAATATTTTTATATATATTATATTATATTATATTTCTAATATATATTGTTTTGCAAATCTCTGTATGCTGCTGTAAGGGTTCTTGCTGAAAGAAACTTTCATTTTGATTATATGAGTTTGTTTGGGGAGTTATTCTTGGATTACTAGGTTATTTTAATTGCTTCTCCTGAAGCGCAAAAAAAAAAAAAAAAAAAACCCCGAATACTCTGGAATTAAGCTGATTTCTATTGCAAGCACTCAGATCGTCTGAGCTCAAATCTCTCCAGATCTTTAAAAGGTGTCGTCCGTTTGCAGATCGCAATGTATAATTAATTTGCAGTCTTTGTGGATGCTGAATATTTTATCTTCAGTTTAATCCAGCAAATCTTGGGGTTAAAGGAGGTTTGAACGTGTGCATGCATACACAGGTCATGCTGAGGATGGAAAGGCCTCGTAATGGGGCAGGTGTGATCAGCTATTCCAGAGAAGAAGAGCAAGAGAAGGGGAGAGAGAAAGAGAGAAAGAGAGATTGAGAGACGGGAAAAGACCAGCGCAGTCTCTAGTGTGTATCTAGTTACCGCTCTGATGTATTATAGATTATTATAAAGGTCTACTTCCCGCTCTGTAAAGAGGAAGTGTGCATGAGTCATTGATACGAGAAGCAGAGCGGCCTTCCTTCAGTTCTTCTATCTCTGGTTCTCGCTCTTTGTGGAAATAGAAAGCTCAGCATCCTTATGCCATCAATCCTGTGAGCACTAGGGCTCAAATCTGTAGCCTGGAGAGTTAGCTGCTCAGCGAACCTATGTATGCATGTCTGTGCATGTTTTGTGTACCGAGACAAGATAAATGAACTCCTTTAACATGCACAGTCTGGTTGGAATGTCTGGATTGAAGAACTTTGAAAAGTTGTAAGGAATAAGAAATATTTCGCATTTATAGGTTACTGATACTTGTAAAGTTCTGTTATGTTGAGTTAATTACTTTATGAAATATAGTGTTCTAGTTTCTATTAATGTTCAGTGACAAATAAGATTGAAAAATCTAGTCTAGTTAAAATGGTTAATGCCCCAGTGATTTTGATTTGGTAAACTTTTGAAATATCGATTTTTATTTTTATTTTTATTTTTAATATTGATGTTTTAAAGATAGTAACAGTGTTTTTGGCTTCGGACAATTCAGATTTGCCATTACAGGAATAAATTCCATTTTATATAATAAAACAGAATACATTTATTTTAAGTACTAAAAATATTCCACAGTATTACTGTTTTTTTTTATCAGGTAAATGCAACCTGATTGGTCAGAATAAGAGTCTTCTTTTAAAAGTGTTAGAAAATCTTACCAGTAATACAGATAATAAACAGTATAATAAACATTACATCTAAACAGTAATACAGATTTCTTTCTAAGAAATAAAATAGAATATTATGACATATTGTCTTTTTCAAGAACTCTATTATTTTAATGAGGCTTCTTTTTCTTCCGTATAATATCGGGACAGTTGCATCACCCTGCATTTCTGACTATGAAGCAACAGAAAAATGCTCATCATAGAATTCATTGTGAATTCAATGTAGTTTTGAATAAATTATTACATAAGGCAAAAATACTTTGCATTGTGTCTTTAGAGGGAAGAAAATTATATAAGGCACATTTGTTCTACTGAACTCTGACTATTGGACCCCACTGTGTGTATATATTTGTAGACCTTTTTGGAACGATTCTCTAAATGTTCTTTGTAAAAACAAGACTGTTGTCACTGCAGTAATTCATCTAGCAGGTCAGATTGCTTTGAGACTCGAAAGATAATATCAGACCTTATAAGTTCTCTCTCTCTTTGTGGGTCTCTTGATAATGGAACATAATGCTTTTACTCAGAGTAACCAGAGAATGGAATAAATGTGAAGTCACCTCCTCCTCTCTCATCTTAACACTGATCTCAGATCAGTTTCAGCTCTAGGCCCTCAGAAAGGTTTAGCATGGACTAACCCCGCCCATACACAGATGCATTAGGCGTGCCGTATTTGATATGCAGATGATATAACAAGGGAAAAATAAGATCTATATGTTCCTTTGCAGTAGCAGCAGGAACTCTTGCTCATCGTTTCCTCATTATCAGTTCATATTAATGCCCTGCTGTTTCGCCGACTGACGAGTTGAGGAGACATTTGTTTTCAAGCAAATTTTCCTTATTAAACTCCCTTCTGTCCTCCGAGACTCAAATCCGTTTTAAACTCTCATTTAAAAGCGGTAAGTGGCCATGGGCCAATAGGAAGACAGTTTCCAGTGGCAACACCGAAGGCCACCGGCTGAGCTGCCTGTTTTCTGTCTTACTCGGGAGGCAGCTGTTTAGTGAATTAAAATAATGCACTCGCTGATTTCCTTCTGATAGCACAGGGGATTATGACACAACCGAATCACCCCAGAGCAAGCACTCAGATTCAGAATTTTCACCTTTTTTTTTCCTCTCTCTCCTGCCTCGCTCTGACTCTCCACCCCTTCGTTCATTTATTTATTAGCATGGTAGTATAATGCGTGTGTCTCTACCTGTCCAATAATTGGCAAGGACAGGGTCCTTAATGAGCTTCTTTTTGTGTTGTCCACTGAGAGATGCCCTCAGCCCTTTAAAAAGTCTTCCTTAATTAAGGGGTCAGCTATTCTAATGAATGTAATTAAACTAGATCTTGTTTTTTTTCATCTGTCCATCACAGAACCAAGCTGTGCTCCGTCCAGCTGCAAGTAGATAGTATAAGGAGAAAAAATATGGATGTGTGTGGTATTTATGAGCCATTTATTTTTCTACCTCTTAGTAAACTCACCAGATTGATTCATTGTTTTTTTTACTGCATCGACCGACAGTTTGGAAGTTTATCAGAGGCTAGAGCGAGTTTCCTTATTCCTGGTGTTGCATCAGCACTTTTGCGCTGCTCCACTGTGGTTGCTGATTAATACATATGCAAAACACAGTTTTGTTCTGGAAAAAAGTGGTCAATTCTATGCTGAACTGCAGTGTAATCATGCTGAAGATGCATAATGCACAGAATTCATGACATGATGGAAATGAGGTTGAATGCCAAGATGATACAGCTTAGGCAAATCAACCGACAAATTACTAATAATTTACATTTTAAACCTTTTCCAACATGGAAAACACTCAACAGATTCTTTAAAGGGTTGGTTAGATTTTTTTTTTTTTTAAGGATTGCTGTTTTTGTGCCCATCATGGATGCATTATATTTGTTCAAAAATACAGTATTTTGAAATATTATTATTATTATTATTTAAATGATATTTTGATTTGAATATCTTTTCTAATGTAATTTACCCCTGTGATGGCAAAGCTAAATTTGCAGCATAATTACTTTTCACTGTCACATGATCTTTTAAAAATCATTTTAATATGCTGTTTGGAACTCCTATTGTTTGTAAAATTTCCTATTATTAATGTTTGTTTACATCTTTTACCTTAATGTTTTGTAGACACTGTGATACATCTTTTGGATTTTCTTTTTAAAAATGTAACCTAAAATTGCAAGCTTTTTTTTTTATCAAAAAATTAATTTACTTGTATTTATGTATTATTTTTTTTTTTATTAATGCCTTCTTTTTGAATCAAAGTATTAATGTATTTTTAAAATAATATTTTTAAATAAGAAATATTGTATCTAATAATTTTTGTTTTAAAAATCAAAAATGCTCTAAGACTGAGAATTTCTCAATCAGAATCAAGTAGTCCAATGAATCATGAAGGGGAATTTAATATTATTACCTTTTATCCAAGTGCAATAGAAGTCAAAAGATAGTCATCATTTCATTAATTGGTTAATCGTCTGTGTACAAAAGGTTTCGCCACGTGTTGAAACCTAACCAGCAGGCCACTGCCCTATCTAATAGGAAATAGCAACGCTGATGTTTCCTCATTAACCTGCTGCTCTGACCGATTTTGTGTGGATTATTCATGCCATTGTTTCTGACATCCAGATGACTCACTTTTTCTGGTTAATAGGCACTAATCCTCTTCCAGTATCGCTGTTTTTACTTTTGTGTTTTAATCCACAACAGTTTTTACTTCCCAAAGGACTCGGGCTACTTGCGAAACCAGATTGTTTCTGGTCTTAGTCTAAAGTTTTCTAAGAAAAGCAGCCCAACAGAAGAACAGGATTGAAGGGCAATGTTTTGTCAGATTGTCAAAATGCAGAGCAGCAGATCATCTGTTGTTCGTGTGACAAGTCTCTCTTCTTGTCTCACCTGAAGGAAGTATATGACTGCTGTGTTAACCAAGAAAAGAGTACAGGCTTTTAAGAACTCTGCTATTGTTTTTTTCTCCTTTGTGCTTAATAGAGTTTATTGGTCAATTTGCGATGATCAGTGTTTATGAAACTGTTCTTTAGTGAAGACTAGCACTTTTCTCCACATACTGTGCTGTTTACCTTAACCTCCATTTTGTCTCAGTCATAGACCACCAGAGGAATATGTATGACGTTTTTACAGTACCTGAATAAGAGTGTACAGTCATAAACAGTAAGAGCTTGCGTTCTTAGTCATTCTGGCAACTGTGTTGTTTTTATAGAATGAACGTACTGAAATGTGTGACATTTGTACAGCTTTTACAAGTCTGAGTGACCAAGCAACACATTAACACGCAATCTAACAACTACACAGCAACGTGTTTAATACAACTCGCACACCTATTGCGTAGCAACATGCTTACAACTCCTCAACAACTATACAGCTATCACTTATAGTATAAATCAATGAGTTTGTAAAGATGCCACAACTTTGTGTAGCCTCTGGTTGGAAAAAAAACACTGAGTTATAAATCCTAAAGAAATGGAATAACATTTCTCAAGTTGTTTTCTGTTTTTAATATGTATTATCTCAATATTTCAGTTCAGTTCATTTCAGTTCAGTTGGCATTGATTGCGAGTGAGCATGATCGTTCCTTTCTCTTTACTGCCATTTTATCAAAATAAACACTAATGAACATATTGTGCCTCATGTAATCACTTAATCAGTGTTTCAAACACAGAAAAATGTCAAAACAGTTTCATTTACCTAAGTTAACTTACTATCAGTGTCTACAGCTTGTTAGTTCGCTACAGAAATGGCACAAGATGTCTAGAGAAGAGCATTTTATTAATATATATGACTACGTAAATATTGTATTTTACTTTATCTGTTGGTAGTGTCTTAATTATTTAATCAATTTGTTATGAAACGAGTCACAACAGCCACTGTGTAAATGAAGATGTTTCAACAACAAATAGAAATGTACGCATTTGCATACCTGATTTTTAAATTTAAAATAAATGGTAATTAAATTTAGGTTTGGGATCTGTTGTTAATTGTAACCTTATAGTAATGTTAAAAGGTCCCTATAGTTTAGAGTATGAAATAAGTTAGATTTTTGTTCTTAGGTAAATGTTAATTATACTTTTAAAAATAATAATAATTTAATTAAATAAAGAGCAATTTGTTTAATAAACCACTGTTTAGTAAATAAACAAAAAAAAGAAAAGTATTTATTTTTTCACCTGTTGTCCCAAAACCATATAAAATGTGACGTTAGAAGTGATATAAATGCCAAACTTCCTTTTGAGCGGTCAAATTAGCTTTGACCTTTCCAATATAGCGGACAGCTTGCGTGTAGCAACCCACAGGAAGACTCTAATAAGGCATCAGCGTATTATTTATATATATATATATATACCGTGTATATATATATGTGTGTGTGTGTGTACTCAGAACCAAATAGCAACAAGCTAACAAGCACTCAGAACATCCAAGCAACCACATAACAACATGCTAACAACCCAGAAAGAAACAACACACCAATAAACAACTACTCTGATGCCCCAGACAACTGCATAGCAAGATGCTAACAGCTCAGAAACCTGTAATATCCTTAAAACAAGATGCTACTCAACTACTCAAAACCTCAACACCCTAGAATCCATATCACAAATAGCAATGGCCTGGATATATATATATATATATATATATTTTAGAAATATATACTGTAGTACTTCAGTGTTTTCACAGGCCAGTGACTGAAGGATTTGATGGCTGATTCAGCTCATGTTTATAGCCCAAAGCTATTGGGTGTATTTGGAGAAGGATCTCTACACAAGTCTAATCCCAGTGTGCATTTGTGTGATTCTAGGACAATAGTGCCATGGAAAATGTTCCGGCAGTGCCTTCATGACGTACACCCCATCAGCTCCGGGTTGGAGGCCATGGCTCTGAAATCTACCATCGACCTCACTTGCAACGACTACATCTCTGTCTTTGAGTTTGACATCTTTACTCGTCTTTTCCAGGTAAACCCAAATGTCTCCCACGAACCCCAACCAAGTTATGGTTTCTCTCGAATTCTCAACACAACAAACGTGCATTAGATCTGCTAATATCAAGCTAACATTTAAATGTCATCTACTTTCTAAAAACAGCCAATTGTAATAACGAAAGTGATACAGAAGGATCACCCTTGTTTTTCTCTCACTCCGGCGTGGGTTGATCTACTCATTCTGTGGAGAAATCCTGTACAAAGATGTCTCACATTTAACCACGTTTAAATTGAAAACACAAAACCTCTTGATGGTTTGTAGTCAGCATGATGGAAAATAGCGCTAACACTGGGGATCACCTCTGCAAATGAGTGTCGAGTAGGAGGTTTGTTTTACGCAGAGGAATCCCTTAGTTAGAAAAACACACCTCATCCTTAACCACAACACACGCGCTTACAAACTTGTGCTTGCACAAGCCTTATTACGTATTGGCTGCAAAACACCCACTTTTTTATCTACCTACTCAAATTTTGGGTGCAAGAAAATACTGAAATTCCCAGAAATGTGCTGGAGGGACCCACATTGTTTCATTCGCGTGGATTTGTTTATGCGTGTGAGTCAATCAGTGAGCAATATGGAGTTTTAATCTCACGGAGTGCTTCTAATCGTGACCTTCCTCTGCTGAATCACCACACACGACCCCCGCTACCTTTCAGCTAAAGCCAACAAAACTACACCCTGCTTTGAACATCCAAAACTCTTTGGATTTTTTGGGAATTGCTTAAGTCTGGATTGGTTATGCTTGTATGGGAAAGAGGAAAAAGCACAAACTTAAGTTTTTTTTCCACAGTCAAGAGTCCCATCTGCTTTTCATTTAGTTGTGACATGTCAAGATGAGTTTATTTAAGAATGTAGAAAAAGTATCAGGCCTTTAAAGTCACTCTTGTCTTTGTCTTAAGTTAGGGCAATTCAAACTGCATTAAAAGGCACAAGGTTTACAGAAAATGTGTAATAAAATGTTTTAGGGCTGTCAGAATAAATTTTAACTTTATAAATACTAACTAAATAATTGTATATATTATGTGCATTGTAAGTAAATACTTCAATATTGTTATTTAAATCAAAAAGTTTTTTTCTTTTTTTGCCTTTTATATTTGGGGGGTAACTAGCTTAACAAAAATTTAAAGTTTAATATTTCTATAAATGTTATATTTTATTAATTCACCTTTATTGCAGTCACAGAATAAAAGCTAATTATTTAATTGGGTAAATATTTATTTATAATATGATATTTATAAATAAATATTTAATTAAAATATTTTTAAATTATTTGTTTTTGTCACATAGTATTAACATGTCTTTATGCATTAAAAATATATATATATTTTTATAATTTAGGCATCAGGACATCATATTTGGGAGTTGTAATATAATTCAAAACAAACAGCATCTGCAAAGAAATTATAGTCTTCTCAAAACTGAAGTAACTTCCATTTTCTTTTGATTTTTAATGCGTGAAGCCACTTCCCTAATACCACTGTGCATTAAGTATAACCATGTTCAGTGAACCTTTAACAACCAGAAAGCATCCAAATACTTTTTTTTCTTCATTTTAAACAGCATTTTTATTAGTTTGTAATTTTAAAATGCTTTAAAAAAACACTTTTTTTGTTAAACTGTTTTTGTTAGTTTGAAGTGTACTTTGGTTTCCTTCTAGATAAATTGCACGTGGTTTTATTTTATTTTATTTATTTTAGTTTTATGCATAATTTGTGTGTTTTTAACTGTGACATAGTTGCTTTTGCCAACATTTTAAATGGCACATTTATTTTATAGTTTAAAATGCACTTGTTGTTTTTGGCTAAATGTTTAGTTTGAAACTTGTCTATCTGGGGTTACTTTAAGAAAATGAATAGTGCAAAAACACTTAATTTAATTATCATTCTATCATGCATTTTTGTGTGCAATGTATTGTGCATTGAGAAACAGTTTTAAGAAACAGTTATGAACTTAGTTTAGATGGTTTGTTACAACCTTGTCAATTGAATCTTCTGAAGGGTGATGATAAAAAGGTGTCTTGCTCTATGCTGGCGCACTCCAATCTAGCTTCTGTTTTCTTAGTGTGAATGATTGCATGCTTTCTACAACCTTTTTCTCTAATTTCATTCTCTGCTCTATAGCCATGGGGCTCGATCCTGAGGAACTGGAACTTCCTGGCAGTCACGCACCCGGGATACATGGCCTTTCTGACGTACGATGAAGTGAAAGCACGTCTGCAGAAGTACATCAACAAACCTGGCAGGTACAGACTAGTCTGTGTACAACTGGGTGGCTGTAATAGACATACCATCTGCTGCATGCTGTGCTGGGCCAGCCAGCTGTTTTTTTCCCGTCTGGCAGACGACCCTGCTTGCATGGGATAGTGGGCGAGGCGGAGATGTTAGATTATTACTGGAGGCTCTTTGTCTGTGATTCTGCTGTCTTGTCATTTAGCAGGCACCGGTCTAGCAGCTAGGATCAGTAAAACCTGCAAAGGAACCCCTGACCTTTGCATCAGCAGACTAGATAGTACGCAAAAGGGTGCTGGACGGTGCCGGAGTGAGACGGAGGTAGTTAAATCCAGTCTGTTTGGATTAGCTGATTAGAGAAACAGCATCGTATCTGCGCCAAAACAACTCAAGGTCCAGAGCCAGACGGCAGGCGCGATTACACACTGGTTAGAGTCGTTTAACGCAACAGCATAATAATAATGAGGCCATAAAATAAGAAACTTTATGGGAATGGATTCCCAATGTTTGATTTTTACCAGGAAGATGGGCCATTTCAAAAGGTTGATGTGCGTTGGAGAGATGTGGCTGAACAAACAGAAGGAAGTCGAGGACGGTGGGTGGTCGAGCAGAACTGTATGCAAATACCAATCTACTGAAGAGGAGCAGCAGCTGTGTGTGTGCGGTTCCAGAAGGTCATAGCGGCACCCAAGGGGATTATATATGTTTCACGCTGAGCGTCTAACCATAACCATCACCTGGCAAAATCGAGCTTTTGACACCCTGGATGTCATATTCATGTCTGTTTATATCAGGGCAGTGTGACACGAGAGGCAGGGTTCATTAGTGCGGAAACACAGATTCACTGCTTCAGTGGTCACAGCAGCTCGGAGCTTTTTATGATCTGTTTGTGTGTGATGACTCTGAGGGTGCTGGTGACTTGGCTTGTTTTCCATGACAATCATTTCCCAGTTCCTTCTCTCTTGACATCCATATTGGGCTCTCGGCCTAACAGGACCTGTCTGCCCAGCGCCACAGTGCAGAATATCCAGCCTTGGGATGGTGAATTATCCCAGAAAACAAAAACTGATGCCTGGAAGTCTATTTTTGAACAATACTCTTATTGCATGAAAGTAAATAAGTGTGGGGGGTGTTAAGCTTCGTGTCATGTGGTAAAATTGGTTTTATGATAGGTTTGTGTTATAAACATGCAGAAATTAAAGTGGTTATTCACTGCAATCCTTGATTTCTGTTTTCTGAGAAGTTGCATATTTGATTCTTAACCAGATCTTTTTTTCTTTTTCTTTTCTCCAGTGAATTGCTTGAAGTTCATAAAACTAGTTCATGAATTAAGTACTTTATGAGTTTAATGTTTGATTCGGGAACAAATCGTATTTCGGATGTGTATCTTTTTATTTTTTTTTCTTCTTCACAAATTGCTTTATTGCTTTCAAATTTCTTTATGATGATTTGTTCGTTTATGATTCATTAACAGATCTTTTGAATCTGTTCTTTTCAATGAATTACTCTGTCTAGTTGACAAAAGTTGTCCGAGTGATATTTTCATACATCAAGCTTATTCAGTTCATCAGTTTAATGTCCAATTTATGAATCATTGTTCCAATCCAGTTCACTATATCATTCTAAATGATTGTTTAATGAACTGATTCTTGAGTCACTGGAGTCAATGATCCAGTTATATCAGTTGTTAACAGCTCACCGGAGGAGAAAATTTCAGTGAAAATGACTTGAATTTAGTTGTTTCTTACAAAGCATCATATGACTTCAGAAGACCTGTAATGTCTTTAATGATACTTAAATGGTCATTTTTCATATAATTTTTTTTCACTTCAAAGCTTGAGTCCCCATTCATTCTAATAGCGTGGACATTTCCGTCAAAATTGAATTATGACTAAAATACTGTCTCTTACACTATTATCTGTCCTGTGACTGAGGCATTTGGTTCAACTATGGTCAAATTTGATATCAAATCAATGAAAAAAAAAATATCTATGAAGCCTTTTTTTCAGTTTCAGTGGATATTCTATAAATGAAAGGTCAAAAGGTCAAAGACATTATGCTAATAGAACATTTTGAAAGCGTAAAAGGAAAGGTAATGTAGTAGTTCCCATATTATACAAAATAGAGAGAAGAGACAGAGAGATGGAGGAATTGGCAGAGAGTTGAGTTGAAAGAGTGTTAACAGGAGTTGGTGTCAAGACTATGATTTTTCCAGTGTATGTCCAGTGTGAAAGCAGCACAGTGGAGCATTATGGGATTAATCACATTTAACACAGAGAGCTCCATTCATCCCTAGCAGCTGCATTAGAAATAACTCTAATGGAATCAAGAAATCCTGCAACAATCCCTTACATCAGGCCGTGACCTTTTCCCATGGTGATTGAGTGTGTGTGGTCTGATTTCCCAAAATAGTGCCTCAAACATGGCGAAATGTCACTTTTTTTGCATTTTACCTCATCGAATTTTTCAAATTTTGGCATTTCTAACCTTTGTCTGTTCTTTCTCATTTCTACATTTGTTATGTCTGTGACATCACATGAATAAATAGCATTTATCATTGCAAATCGAGTTCTGCAAGACACTTGTATAAACTTTTCCACCTCCTGCTGGGAAATGTCAACCTGTTCCTTCCATTCCTCATTCTCCCCCCCCCTCTTTTTCCGGCCCTAGTGCCAGCCTGTGCCACCCTGATGTTGTGGGATATTGAATGGAAATGTTCAGTCTGGTACCAGCTAGTCTCCTAATCCTAGCTGCATTTATTGTTCAGCAGTTGCATAACCTAGAGCCGTCTTTGCATAACTCCAAAAATGTGCTTTTCGTTTGCTTTTCGTCATAGTGAAGGTACATGCAGATGTAAATATCATCCATGTGGTTCTGTTTTTCTCCTCTTTGTTTCTCATAGCCTTCGATTATCTAATAATATCTGTTATGAGATCAAAACCCATGGGCTATTGTTTACAGTTTCTACCCACATAAATGTTTTCTTTAAAATAATAGACCGAAGCCTGTTGCTTTTATTCAAACTACAAGCAACCGAGTGTTATATTTACATAACCTCATTTGTGCTTTGCTGTTTTTAGTAATGTTATGCGTCAGCTTTTTTGGTATGCATTAGGGTTTTTTTTACATTTGGTTTCTCTCTCTCCCTGTCCTCAGCTACATCTTCAGGCTGAGCTGTACGCGTTTAGGACAGTGGGCCATCGGCTACGTCACGAGTGACGGCAACATCCTGCAGACCATCCCACATAACAAACCGCTGTTCCAGGCCCTAATCGATGGATGCAGAGAAGGATTGTAAGTATCTCAGACCAGTTAAAGCGATAAATATAAATATACATCAGTGCTTTGACTGGTGGTTGTTGCATTTTGAGCCATGGTGCTCAGATAGCCATTTTGAGTTCATGTCCCCACTCCATTAATTAACTATTACTCTAAATCATTCATTTCTACTAAATGCCCACTTTCTCAATCACTTGCGATTACTATTATTCTGTTTGAGTCAAATGTAGGCTCACATTTGACTTTTTAGAGTCTTTGATCATTCTTTTGACTTTCATGTCTTTCATATGTCTAGACGGTAGGGCTGAAGATGAGTGGGCTATGATGTTATGATGAAAATTCATGAATACTAATTTGCTTTTGTTCCATATTGTTTTGGCATTGAGATACAGTATAATGTCATTCAGATGTTTTTTTCATTACCTTTCATTGAATATCTGCATACATACTGTATATTTGCATAAAGCAATATAAGTAACTATACTATTGCCTAGATTTTATGTAAAGTTAGATGTATAAGTATGTTTAACTTTATTACCATACATACCTTGTTCTTGTGTATGCACAAATCTCAACTGCTTGATGCTTGCAGATATTATTTATTCATAATTATCTGCTTAATGCAACTATGTTTGAACCTATTACAATTTATAAAGATTTTCTGTAAAGCTGCTTTGAAATAATGTGTATTGGTTTTTTTCTACGTAAATGTAAGTAATTATTTCCTGAGTCTGAGCCAGTAGTGGTGTATATTTTAATATTAACTAAGTTTGATTGAGTGGCCAAAGATGGGGTTCTGGCACCCCTGTGTCTAGATCAGCTGATTTAAGCCCATTTTCCTGGAATCAACTCCTGTAGTTCTTCTGTGAAGCCCCCTATTGGCTCAGTATGTTCTGAAAAATTGGCAGTCTCTCTTGTAAACAAACAAACAGACATACACACACACCCTGTCCCTCCTTTTTTTTTGTTGGCAGGTGTCTTACTGGCACGTCTTTTTAGTGCGTCATTTACGGGTTTAGCTGCATGTAGCTGTCACCGTTTCTGTGTCAGCTGTCTTTGAACCACATCACATCACTGGTTTTGTGGCTCTGTTTGCTCGGCCGAGCGCCACACGCCAATCTCTCACTATCTGAGCTGTATCTTGGTCGCCAATTCCGTTCAGATAATGAATCTAGTATGCTTGCACAATATTAGTTTATATACACAAAAATATCATAGTAAGTCTTTTTTTTTTTTTTTGCTGTCAGCTCTAATTAACACATTTTGTCAAGTTTGAAACAATTCTGCAGAATTCTTTCCAGCCCAGAAAATGCAGAAAACTGCAGATTTTGTCTGGACGTCTCTCTCTTTCTCTCTCTCATCTGATCGCCCCGGTCGAGAGGTTTGATCCCTGCTGTAAGTGCAGCGGTTTAGACATTGGCTGTGATTGGTTGGGCTGGGGATGTGGCCCACTTTCACAGCACTGCTAATGGAGATGCCACAGAGCCAGTTGCACACGAGGACAAGTCTCTTAACCTTGTTCTCTTTCTGCTGTGTCTCTCCATCTGTAGCTATCTGTTTCCAGACGGCCGCAGTTATAACCCAGATCTCACTGGTCTGTGTGAACCCACCCCACACGACCACATTAAGGTCACACAGGTTAGTAACCGATCCACGTTTGGGTAGGATACACATCAGATTTTATATATGATCTTATTTTTTCTTTTCTTTGTCTCTGGCCTTTCAGGAGCAATATGAGTTGTACTGTGAGATGGGCTCCACGTTCCAGCTGTGTAAAATCTGTGCCGAAAACGATAAAGATGTAAAGATAGAGCCATGTGGTCACCTTATGTGCACTTCCTGTTTGACATCATGGCAGGTATGTATAAAAGTGTTTTTTATAGTTTACTAGTGTATTTAATTTGTCCACTATCAATGTCCAGGAATCTCACAGAATGTATCTTTCTTTAAACATTTTATCTCTCATTTTATCTCATGCATGCTTTTTAATAGCATCATTGGCACTTTGTAACTGAATAAAGTAATGTTTTTGGAAAAAACAACAATTTTTGGCAATAATATAAAAATTCTATTATTTATTGTGGGAAAATGATTATTGCAAGTATTGTTTATTTCAAACTATATATATGTATGTGTAAACTTTAATTATTTACTGAATCATATTTATTATTTTGTCATTTATGATGCATTATCATGTGGTGAAAAAATTTGTTTCCAAAGTACCTTAACCTTTACTATAATGTTTTTTTTTTTTTAATTGGCGTTATTCATGGAGTCACACTCTACTGGATTGCTAATGCTAAAACAGCTTAACGTTACACCACTCATGCATGAAATAAACATGTCTTATTTTCATCTGCTATGATGAAACTCTTTGCATCACATATAAACGCTTCAGTGACGCCCAGTGCTCAGCTAATGGATCTAGTTAGAGATCCTTTAATGACATGCTATGACCTGAATACTGAGCGTCATCAGGGCTCAGAGGGGAGCGAACAGCAGGTAATCTGTCTCTCCGTCGCCCTTGCGTTTGTCCTGATCACAGATGCAAGCGGCACCACAGCAGGCAGGTGAAGGAAAGGCAAATAGGGTGGGAATTGTGTCTGGTCTGCTTGCATTTATCTTCTGGGTGTGTGCATTTCTGTGTGTCAGTGTATGATTGTGACTGAGGATGTTTACATGGGTGAAGTTAGAGATGTGGGTTGAAGTGTGTATGTGTTTACAATTTAGGTTTCCGCCATATACTGCTAGAAATGTTCAGATCCAGGGTGTTGCCTGAGCTCAGAGCTTCTCTTACGATAAACCTAATATTTCAGGGCCAGGGTAGGGTCAGCTAAACTCGGACTTCTCAGCCAGATGCATGCTGCTTTTTTCATTGAAAAACTTCAGTCATTCACTTGTGTAGATAAAGAAGGATCGAATCAGGTCAGCAAAATGTGCTGATTCTATGCCTTCGTTCTTTTCCTATTAATATCCCATCATACTTCATTATATCACTCAACAGTTTAAGACATCAAAAAGTTTTTTTGATGTTTGTGCTATCGGTCACGGTCGTTTACACTCAGCTGCACATGGATCTGTTACCATCTGAGTTTCTGAGAGGCTGGAGATCAGTTTTGTGCTTATTGACCATGAACCTGTGTTCTTTACTGCGTGAAAGTTGAAGTGAAGCGCTCAAGGTTATTGAATTCAAAAGAGCACTTCACTGAAACAGTACAACAGCACCTTAAAATTATTTGAACACAAATGTATGAATGTTGCTTCCCTAAATAAGTAAATGTCAAACCACAGTGCTGTTTTTAAACACCTTTTTCTTTTAAACACAAGTTTTCTATAACTTTTCCTAAGAAAATATCTATGATTAAACAAACAGTAGACGCTCAAAACTAAGCGAAGTGTTTGTAGACTTTCAGTTGTAAACGTGTAACATAAAGTGCTACTTTAAGTTTAATGCAAGCGTTTGTTTGTGTTTGTATCACATTTAAGTGGGAGAATGTGTGAAGAAGGGTGTCAGAACAAAATTGTCACTGAATCATTATCAAAACACATAGATCTAAAATGGCATTTAAAACGCCTCAGCTGCGCTCCATCAAAAGTTCATTTCTGGACAGTAAGAGACATGATATTAGTGTCTCTTTCTAGAACAGTTAAAGTGGCAATCCTTTTTAACCTGTCACCTGCCTATAAAAGGGACCTAACCGTTAAATAAACCATTGAACCGGTTGAGTGCCTAGAAAGGTGTCGTCTCACCTCCTAGCTGGCAGAAGCATTAATATTCATTGCTATCTGTCTGGTAAGTTTATGAATGCACACGGCAGCAAAGACTGTATAGTGACTATCCCTTCGAAATTGCTCTCCTTTCGTTTTTAATGGCCTTGTTTTATGCAGAGTTAGTTCGGGTGTGTTTTTTTTTTCCCTCCGTTTAAGGGCTTTAATTAGGATTAGGTTTCAAACGACTCTTTGATGTCTTTTCAGTGACCCCCTCAACCAGATGGCAGCCATGATCATCTTTTGTTCTTGTAAATATCGACACACTTTGATTCTCAGAGTTTAATGCAGGAAATGAAAGATGATTGTTTTTCATTTTGCCATGAGTAAGCTGTCTCCAGGCCGTACCGAGCCATGCTACATGGCGAACTTGCCTGTCTGCGTGTGTGTCTGTCTTACTCTGCTGTTTCCTAAATCACAAAAAGAGAAATTCGGTACCCGGCTTGAGGGGGTAGCATGTGCGTTCCAGCTGTTTGTAATCAAGCATGGCTCTTCAGATCCTGCCAGTAAAGAGCTTCCTCATGGCTGAGGCATATTTCCACAACAGTCTGTCAGTGTTTACAGCACTATACAAATAAGCAGGCCTGAACCGTTGGGGTCGAGTTTACCGGAGGTACTACGCTGTCTGCGTGCGCTCGTGTCTGTTTCGAGTGAGAGGCAGTTTCTGGACTTCCGCAAATGTTTGTGTGTGCGCGCTAGTGTTTTAAAGTTCACTCAGTGTGTCTTTTCTGCAGGATTCTGACGGCCAGGGTTGCCCGTTCTGTCGCTGTGAGATCAAAGGCACAGAGCCCATCATTGTTGATCCGTTTGACCCACGCAACGAAGGGGCCAAGTGCTTCCTCCTGGACCACTTCAGCTCCCCCATGCTGGACCTGGATGATGACGATGATAGAGAGGAATCGCTGGTTATAGACCATATCAGGAAGGTAAAATATCTGGCAAATTATTATACCGACTATATTGCTTACTGCATTGTAAGATAATAAAAAAAAAGTTAATGAAAGTTAATTAAAAAAAGAGTAAATGTCTTATATTTTATTTGATCAAAAATAAGTAATATTGTAAATATTTTGTATATTTAATATATTTTAAAATGCTATTAATGCTGAATATTTTTCTTTATTATTAATTTCTTACTAATACCAGACTTTTGGACGGTATTATATACAGTATGTACTGAATGCTAATTTGTATTAATTATGTAATATTCATATCAGTTATTTACAGTGAGCATTTGTTAATAGACTTATTGTAAAAATTAATCAGGACATGTTAGAAAAAAATAAACTAAAAATGCTTAATGCTGTGATTATTTATATGCATTTAATAATAACTATATACACTATATTTCTATACATTTAAATTTTCACCTCTTAAACAACTTCCTTTTTTTGGATGATGTCAGAAAAACCTTTTATTTTTCAGTCTGTGCCATCCATTCTGTTATGTAACGCCCACTTTTCAAGGCTCAGTCAAATACTGATAGATCAAAATGAATTCCAGACCATGTTTTTGTTTGTTTATGGAATATGTCTCATTATATAAGCAGAATTGGTGTCAAATGAATTTCATGTTGACTTCATTATAGGTCTGTTGGTCTGGTTTACAAGCACGCAGAAGTTAGTTTCTGGCCAAACCTGCGCAGTAGATAAGATTTCATTCGTCACTGTTGTCATTCCACTTCTTGTTCTAGCCGTTTCAATCTCATTCTTCACTGGACTTCAAAGAGACCTATATCCTGCTTTTATATAGGTGCAAGAGCCTCCCACTCTCCACCAGCATAAATGTCAGTCTCTTTTATTAGAAAAAAAAAACCTGTCGAAACCTGCCTTACGAGGACACAAGCTCCGCTGAGTAGATTCATTAAATGGTAGAGCTTGGAGAGCAATAGAGGGCACCTTCTGGCAGGATCGTTTTTTAAATAGAAATGAGATATATAAATTTTTTCCTCTACCCGTAATGCCCTTGAAAGAGAACTTGTAGAAGATATTGTGGGTGAGAACTTGTTTGTGCTAAAAGTAGTGCTCATTATTCACATTTCATTTCCTGTATCGTTTCTTAGAAAATGTAATTAGCAGATCTTTCCCCCCCCTCCATAAATATTTTTCTACACTACGTACAAAAGCTGGCCAGCTGCAACTGCTCTGTTCATAGATATGCTAATGAGGCTTTTAGTTGATTAGGAACTTGAATACCCTAACCTGCCCAAAGCAATTCATGGAGGTAATAGGCTATTAGGATAACTTTGTAGGCAATCATGATGATGGTAATAATGAGTTTGTCAATGTTCTTCTCGCTGTCTTGTTTTTTAGAAGCATTTTATCTTAATCAAGACCACGACCAAGACCGAGACCTGTGCTAGTGTTTCTGTATTGTGCTAATTTAACTAGATTTTACATTTTCTGGGGGAAAAATGTAGTGCAGCTTGGTTGTGTAAAACGTGTGAAATATGATTTTTAGGACGTTATGGATGACTGCTATTCTGTTGCTATGTGGTTGCTATGGTGATTTGAGTGTTTTTATCTGGTTGCTAAAGTGTTCTTTTGGGTTGCTAGGTGGAATATAGGTCCATGGTTCTCAATTAGGGACTGAAACCCAATAGGGACAAACTTAAAAATGTCTTAAAATTATTTAGAATAAGACAAAACAAGCCTTCAAATGAACTAAATCAGATGTAGATATTTATTTTAATTTGTTCCCTCAAAAGCTTAATTTTAAGAACTAGGATTCCCATCGTTTTGGAAAATCTGGATATGTGAGGAAGCAGTTTGTTTTTTTTTATAAAATCTTTTAATAAAAGATTAAAAAGTAATGGACATTTCTATAATTAAAATACATTTCTCTAGTTATGACAAGCTCTTAAAAACAGGTAAATTGTTATTTGTGAGTGAAAGATTTAACTTTTTAAACTTTAAAACATTTTAAAAAATATTTTAGCAAAAAAACCCTTCAAAAATTTAGCATCTTTAAACTTAAAAAAAAAAAGTGAATGAGAATAATGATGTTTGTTTTTGAAAAGATTCTTAATATTGCACAAATCATAATTTTCCTTCTTTCTTTGCATAGTCCATGGAGATCCAGAACTCGCCAATAATGTCTCCGAACTCATCTCCTGTGTGTGAACGCCGGAAAACCGCCGCAGATCACATGTGCCCACACTTGAACATTCCACCTGTACCGCCCCGCCTCGACCTTATCCGTTCTCCTGCTCCTAGTCCCACGGGCTCACCCAAGGTATCGTTTGTTTTAGATTGAGATACATTTGCGATTATACTTTTTCCCGTTTCCATATATTCCCAATTTCTCTTTTCTCTTTGCAGTCATCTCCAGGCATGTCCAGAAAACAGGACAAACCCCTTCCTGCCCCTCCACCTCCACAGAGAGACCCCCCTCCCCCACCTCCGCCAGAACGCCCACTTCATATGCCTCAAGAGGGCCGGGCCGCCTGGCTGGTCACCCCATCGTCTGGCCTTCCCAGAGACCCCAGACCGCCCCTGGAGGCCTGGAGCCCTAAAGACAGCACTGCCTTGTCAGACTGCAGGATGTCTACGGCAGACCGCTCCCCCAAACTCGCCCACGCCGCCCCTGCACACATCAATGGGAGACCCCTCAGCTGCTCCGGTGCAGACTTAGGGTTAAACCGGACCAGCCACAGACTGAACGCGCAACAAGAGTGTAGTAAGGTTAGGAACGCACACACATTCCTTCTGTATCATGCTGATCACGTTCACACGCTCGTTTTGGGGAGCGACACTTTATATTAGGGCTGGAATGTCCTTCTTTGATAAGCGGAGTCAAGAACATGAGATAAGAGCAGAAAAATGACCGGACATTGTGCTTTGAAATCACCTAGAACCTTCTGTGCTCATTCACAAGCCCTTACATGCCTATTTTAAGCCATAAATATTCACTTTTTGCTCATGGCTGTTACTAAGCAACAGTGACGATATTCGCAGTAAAGCAAGGATGTGAAATTCGGCTGTGTGTAGTGCTTCTAGTCCTGGCATTAAAAAAGAGGTATTTAAAAAGCATTCATGTTTTTGGATATATCTGGGTTAATGCACCAAAATGCAAAACACACACATATTTTGAGTTTATAGATTATGCATTAAATATGAGTTCTGTGAGAGGGGATTGGAGAGTTAAATATTCGGTTGCAGCACTGTAGTGAGTCTCTCATTAAAGCCCTCTTGGAAACTAAGAACGTCTCTGAGATTTTTTGGGCTTTTTGAAGTACTTGTGGATCTATTTGATCTTTTTGTCCTACTAAGGTTTGCAACATGCAATTATATGTAACCGTCAATTGACTGTAAAATTCTATCTGTCTCTGTCCCGGGCTGGTATGGATTAATTTAGTGTCAGTGTAGGCACAGAGAGTTTGGCCCTGTTCTCCCGTCACAAGCCCACACAGCTCTGTTCAGCCCACCGCCTGCAGGCCACAGCTAGTGTGCAGCATCACACGCTGCTCTTGATCTCTGAAATAAACTGACTCGGACATCAGAGGCTTCTAGAGCTCCATGATGGAGGTCTAGAAGATCCTTTTGGTTTATTCAGTAGACACATTTACAGGATATTCTGCAGGAAAATATATTTTATCAGCACTGACCAGAATATAAAATATTTATATCCTTGTTCTGTTATTCCACCCATCTGTTTTTTTTATCTATAATCTCTGTCCCGTCCGTATTTTGTTCTGTTTTTCCATCAGTCCATCCACCCACCTTTCCATTCATCCATCTATTTTTTTTTCTTTTCCCAACCATCCATGCATATTTTGTTATTTTTCCATCCATCCATAATTTGTTCTTTTTCCATCCATCCATCCATCCATATTTAGTTATTTTTCCATCTACCTGTATGTCCATCCATTTATCTATCCATCCATCCATCCATCATCCATCCATCCATATTTTGTTCTGTTTTTCCATCCACCTGTCCATCCATCCATTCATCTATCCATCCATCCATCCATCCATCTGTCTGTCCGTTCATCCATCCATAATTTGTTCTATTTTTCATTCATTCATCCATCCATCCATAATTTGTTCTATTTTTCATCCATCCATCCATCCATC
>JAUMHI010000051.1:9274392-9294303 GCA_032359435.1 Enteromius unitaeniatus
ATAATTTGTTCTATTTTTCATTCATTCATCCATCCATCCATAATTTGTTCTATTTTTCATCCATCCATCCATCCATCCATCCATCTATATTTTGTTCTGTTTTTCCATCTACCTGTCTGTCCGTTCATACATCCATTCATAATTTGTTCTTTTTTTCCATCCATGTGTCCATCCAAGCAATCCAAGTTTTGTTGTTTTTTCATCTGTCCGTCCATCCATCCATCCATCCATATTTATTTATTTTTTTTCCATCCATGTGTCCATCTATCCATCTAAGTTTTGTTCTGTTTTTTGTTTTTTGTTCGTCCGTCTATCTATCCATCCATATTTTGTTCTGTGTTTTTTCCCGTCTACCTGTCTGTCCATCCATTCATCCTGTTTAAATGGATACTGGATTTATCCACTATGGATCTGTCCATTCAGTCTCATATGGATATTTACTGCATTAATAACTAAATCTGTTTAAACAAAAATGGCTTGGCTGCGTTATTTTATCATTGCGTGTTTGTGTGTATTTCTCTGCAGTCTTTCATCAACGGTCTGTTACCTGGTGATGAGTACGATGTCCCCCCTCTGCGTCACTCCCCTCCCCTTGTGGACCACAACCAGAGGTAAGCGCCACACACAAACACACACACACACACACACACATACATACATTTGCCACTCCCATCTCCGGAGCCCTGCTGCAGCTCTTGTTCTTTGTGTGCATATTGATCATAATCACTGTAAAGCAGCCAAATCTGTCTTTCTTTATTCTGAAGGGAGCCCCACCACACAAACAGCCATGTTTACTCTGCCCAGTTCACTTATATCATGTTCAAATGATTACAAATCACCTGTTTGCTGCTCTCAAGCTCTGTGTTTTTCTGTGGACTCGCTGATCTCTTAACGCTGATCCACAGCACCTTTTCCTGCTTTGCTCATTGAAATGCTTTGGTAATGTTCCATGACTAAATTATTGCTTTCTTGCAAATGATTTCTGTGGTGAAAAGACAAAAAAGATCATGTGGAATTAATGAATGTGTTAATGTGATCCAGGGATCGTGTGCACAGGCTGCTTCCTGTATATATCTAGAGCTCTGTCAGAACAACACACACATACAGACATCAATGTTTGGACACATGTGCACCAATTATGCAAGAGCACCAGGATCCGGAGAGCATGTGCTCTTTAAACAAACATAAAGGCACACACACACACACACATAGATCCAGCAGTGATGGACTTCCTGTGGGGCTTTTGAGGGAATTAAGCAGAGCCAGCCTATGAGAGGTTGCACTCCAAGCAGCAAGCCTTATTTCCTTTTCTGTCACAAACATTATGCTCTTACTTTCCTTTGTACAGCGCTGT
This sequence comes from Enteromius unitaeniatus, assembly GCA_032359435.1. Lineage (NCBI taxonomy): Eukaryota > Metazoa > Chordata > Actinopteri > Cypriniformes > Cyprinidae > Enteromius > Enteromius unitaeniatus. Next base: position 9,275,747 of record JAUMHI010000051.1, read on the forward strand.
GGTGGATTAACAAAGTAAACGTCGCAAACAAACCACAATTCAAATTATGCTGCTTGTTCAGGAAAGGTGTGCGCTGTCTTTTCTAAACAAATGAACCTGTACTTTTCTTCTGGCTAATTACAAATTTCCCAAACATTCTCACTTGAATGTGATTTATCTTCGCTTTGCGAAACTGCAAAGTCATGCAACACCTTTCCATCAGAATATCAACATATAAAAACCACTTAGCAGAACCAAAACGTATAAAATGTTCTAAAAACACTCTAAATGTCTTTTCATTGCCTTATCACCCTAGTCATTGGTTTGGTTGTCAGTGTTAATAGCTTCATTCATGCAACACTATTGTGCTCATCTCAGCAGGTTCTGCTACAAGAAAAACTGTGTTTCTGTCACCTGGAAACCAGAATGGATGTTGTTTAGAGCACAGAAGTATAGTGTTGTGTGTCTATGTGGTGTATCTGTCCATAGAGCTGCAGCAGTAGTCAGTGATGTGTTTAAAGAAGCTGAGATCATTGTATTGTTTGTAAGCATAGTAAGGCTTTTCTGCTGGCTTCAGGGCACACTGGGTTCTTTGTGACGAGCATCATACTTACTTTACAGAAACGCATACGCACATCAACCTCTTGGAACTCTTGAGAGCATTTTCCACCTCCTCAAAGAAAGAAAACATGTGAACCTGTCAACTCACTCTCTCATAGGTGTTTTCACACTGCTATGGTTGGCTTCTCTTTTAAGACTTGGCAAATGTACATCTATGAACAAGCTCTAGATGTCTTGGAAACAAGGAGCACTTCGAAACACTTAAAAAAAGATTTTTAATGAATTCCTTCTTCATCACAGGGACAAGAAATGTCGAAAGTGCCCTCTAATGGCGCATGGTGGTAGCATCCCAGACTTAGCTGGAAAAGCGCCCATCGTATCCCAGTCAGAGCTAGTTAACCTCTCTCCCCCCTGTAGGTGCCGACCTGTTTAAATATTGGCCGTCTTTACCGAAGTTAGAGCATTACATAAACTGGCTAATTTCGCAGCGAGCAGCTCATACACTGCAGAATGCTTGTTTCAGTGAGTCAGCATGAAGGCGGAGAACATCGGCCAAGTCTCTCGTCAAAGAGCTTTTTTCTAAGCGCGCTGCGGAGTCAGTTACAACGCTGTCATCAATGTAAATATTTACATATGGTTATTCCACACTTTACAGTAATTTGGGAGAACATGAGGCGGTTTATTTGAGTATTGGCCAATGCAGTAATTCATATTTGGAGTTTATGTATCAAGGTTTCCATGGTACATGTTTCAAATCATGCTGTCGTTGAGGACAAACGGGCTTTTACTTTACTAAGCGATCAGATTTACGATAAAACAGGCCGTGAACCTCCCACAGACATGCCCTGTGGTCTGAGAACACAATCTGTGGCCAATCTGATGCCTGAAGCATGATGGGATTGCGTGTACGCGTTCCTTTATGTGTTGTGAAATGATTTTTATTTTTTTGCAGACACACCAACCCCTTCACAAGCCACCGGAGTCTGACGGACAGAGTGGAGGATGAGTATCAGATTCCCTCATCACATCCCGTCTGCATCACACAGCCACCCATCTGCATCCCCTTTCGCATCCCCAACAGGTAAACACACACATGATAGTAAAACAATGACTCTTGTAATGTGCCGCCAACATTTACATGTGCTTTCTCTTCATAAAGGGCTTTAGAAAACGGCTCATCAGATCACTCAACAGACATAAAGAAACAAAAACCTCCAGAGCATGGTGAGAGAACACACACTTATACACACACATAGTCTCGCATCTGTCGTTCATTTTCATCTTTAATGTGATTGTGAGCGTTTGTGTTTGTAGCATTAGGGATTGAAGTACGCATTATTTTTTGTGGCGACCGATGGTGATTGCAGTCTCAGAAGCCAGTTGTTGGTCAGTGTAACTCTTGTGTTGTGTCCCTCAGGTGGGTTTGACTCTGGTTCGTTGATTTCGGGTGTGGCTCACACCACACAATGCCCCCTCCACAACAGGACACCCTCAGACTATGACATTCTACTGCCCCCTCAAGGTAGCCAATGGCGCAGCACCTCATTCTGATTGGCTGCCTGATTAGCACACGGTTTATTTGACTTGTTGGCTTGGTTTAAGTATCACAAAATGAGCTGTGAACCACAATGCAGACATTATTAATTATTGAGTCGCTAAATCTTATTATTAGCTTAAATTAGAAGAGCTGTATAATGTTTGTGTGGTGTTTCTTTTCTGGCACAAAGATATTTTTTTTTGTTGTACATTCACTTTCACTTCCATTAATCTTTGATTATTATTTTTTTTTTTGAATATGCTGAATTGCCTTTTGGTGTAGTTGAGTTATATCACCTTAATAAACTTTAAAGCTTTTTTCTTCAATTGCATAAACACTAAAATGTTTCTCTTAAAAATGTTTTGCTCTTTTTAAAGTGTCTTCCGGTCATCAAGGTTGCATTTTAAAAATACATGATAAACAGAACTGTTAAAAAGGTTTGATGTTTGGACAGTTGGGTATGACTAATGTTTCAAGAGTTTTCATCAAATGTGTCTTGGCAATTGAGTAAACTTGTCATTTAAGGGCAGAACGCAATGTATGCCTGAGTGATATTTTAGCTCCATCTGTTGGTGAGAGGAGGGATTGCTGAGGCATGTAGAAAGACTCAATGTCTATCTCTCTCTGTGTTCTCTCAGCGTCTCCGATGGAAGACCCTTTCAACTCTCTTCCTCCATCCCAACCTCCTCCTCCTCCTCCCCCCATCAGGAACAGTTTCATAGAACCCTCCTCCTCCTCACCGTTTCCAAGACCTGCCCGCCCCTCGTCTGGACACGATCACTTCCTGCTCAGCCCTGGTGAGGATGATACCACTCATCTATGACTATTAATATAGTATGAATGTGAAATACTACTTTGTTTGGTATCTGATCTTTGTTGTGATTTACAGACACTTTCATAGACCAATTAAATAACTCGGCTCCCAATCCACCTGTGAGGAGACAAACTGGAGACAACATGAAGACGCCATTCAAGGCTCCGCAAGACTACGATCAACTGCCGCCAACCTCAGGTAGCAAATGAAAAAAAGAATACAATTCTTTTGAACTTTCTATTCATCAAAGAATATAAAAACGACCACTGTTTTTACAAAAAGCAACAACATTTATAATAGGAAATGTTTCTTGAGCAGCCAGTCAGCAAATTGGCACATCACAGGATAACATTTAAAAAAAAAAATAATTAAAATAGATTATTACTGTACAATTACGTTTCATTACAATTATATTTCACAATATTCAACTATACTTGAATCAAATAAGTATAGTATTAAAGACATGAAATTTTATTTATTGTATATTTATTGCCTTCTGTATGCAAATATTACTGATCAGAACAAACATTGCTTGCACGTCTAGAATGAGCCAAAAATATACACATAATATCCTGATAAAACAGCTGTGAGCGCAGTGTGTTGTTCTGAATACATAATGGCTGTGCAGGTTTATTAAATGAAGCCATTAGCCATCAAGATGAATGCACTCAATGAATTATTAATTATTAGCCTGTAATGGGTTTTTAATGTGTTCAGAGTTTTTATTCGACCTGCTAACATCCACTCTCAATGGCCCATTTTGACTAAACACTCTTTGTTTCCTGTTTACAGTGTCCGGAGATTGCTTCAGGGCACCTGAGAGACCTCCAAAACCACTTCCCAGGATCATCCCACCAGACATCCACAGAAGACCGCACGAATCGTCCCGGGAGAACGTCGACGCCAAGATCGCCAAGCTGATGGGGGAGGGCTACTCGTTTGAAGACGTGAAACGAGCACTGATGATCGCGCAGAACAAGGTGGACGTGGCACGGAACATTTTGCGAGAGTTCGCGCTAGTCGCCCCCAGGCAGGGCCTGTAACCTGTGCCGAAGTGATTTCAAACTATAACTACGACCGCCTCTGAGCGTACAAACCGCAGGCTGACTTCTGCTTGCTTTTTGTTTAGCACATACAGCAAATGAGACGAAAATGTGCGCTTTTCTGCCAAAAGGAGTGTTGCGTTTGTAACATTGGGATCCTGTGAAAAAACAAAAAAAGCCTTGTGTTTACAGTGACGTACGTGGCTTATGTGCAGCGCTCAGGTCATCGTCATTACAGCTCGGGACGTTCAAGAGAGAAACCGAAATTACATTTTTTGTCATATACGGAGGTGTCCATCCACATTTTAGAGTGGATTTGCTGCGTCCTTCAAAGCAGTGACATTTGTACTTCTCTCAAATTGGCTGGACGGAAATGAAAGCAGCTCTGAACGCTTCTGTTTGTGTTGCCAGCGTCTGCAGGCTGTTCATGCCTTTCCTGCCATTGCTGCTGCCACACACACACACACACAGATATTACCCACGTCCAGCCGCTCCTCCCTGGCCTCTTGGGTATCATGAATTTTACAGTAATGGCTCCCGCTGTAAGCGTTCTCATTAATTCGCAGTGAACACGACAAACCAGATCAGATTGTTTGAGGCAGATAAAGAGACGGACATCGAATATCAGATTCACAGTTCTCTTTCTGTCAGCCTTTTCAGTTTAGCCGTTTTTTATCAACTTACGGATGCCTTTTGGCAACTGCGTGCATTCCAGCGTTCGCAAGCAAGGGCTAATATGGTTGTTTAGTTTTTTGTAAATAGGGCCTGTCAACTCGTGAAAAAAAACAAACCTGACTGCCCCCTTTGAATGCATCGGTTCCTTATTTATTTTAAATTTAGTGCAGGAGAAGTCACCTAAACTCTCCCTTTCCCTTTTTTCAGTTGCCCTCAGCCCACTTGCACTGACGCTATATGCAAAAAACAGAAAAAAAAGAACTGGACATGCACCATTTGTATAAGCGCCTGGCAAACAAACCAAAAAGATGCAGAATATCATCTACGAGTCATTTTATTGGTTTGTCGTAATAGTGATGCCCACAGACTGAAGAAAACTCCAGCAACCACTTCATTCAAGGCCTTTTAGGAGTTCAGTGAAGCTGGACCACTTTGACAATTCTTTTTTTTTCCCCCACTTTGTCATTCCTCCCGATCAGGTTTTCTCTTGAACTCGAAACTTAATTTTTTGCACTGGTCTTGCTCTCCCATCTTACACTTGAAAGTCTGAGAACTGAGTGGCCCTCCAGCGGAAGAGGACGTGGCCTTCGACAGGTTCACAGGGGGAACGGTTTCTGTTCATTTCCCCTCTTCTTTTTACGAGAGATTTTAGTTTGTTGGAAATGCCTTGTGGATCATTTAAAACCAGTGATGTGTGCAATTAATTTATACTTTGTTAAAAGTTTTCTTGGAGATTATTATTTTCTTCTTTCGGTAATGTTGGTTAACCCGTGATCTGTTCTTGTGGAGAAAAAAAAGACGTTTTATAAAAGCCAGTATTAACATCTGCTATGTGTGCTATGTTTTTGTAAAAAAAAAAAAAATCCCCCAGAAACTTACTTCAAAATGTACACTTTTATTGTCAACAAAAGTACAAAAACAAAAGTCAGTATTTACAATACTTTATGGCCTTCTTTTGCGGTTACCCTCTTTGGTTTCACTGCTGACCTGATGGTTTAAAATATGCGAGACTGTTACGCTAAACATGGACATTCAACACACTCGTTTGTGGAGATGAAATAAAAAGTGAAAGCTGAATATGCGTGACAAAGTGAGATTACATTTTAAATAAAAAGGGTCTCTTTAGTGACTAAGCAGAAGCACAGCTAACCTTGCATTTCTCACACATTATAAATATCCAAACACAAGCAAGACATTCAAACATATTTACAACTTCTTCAGACCACGATGAACGGAACCCATCCTTATAGACTACAGTGTCGGACATCAACCTGACAAGAAAATGATGTGTAAAAACAAAAAAAAAAAAACAGTTTTTGTAGTCAGAGGGAAGTGCAAAACCAAAAGGCTATACAGTGAGGTTTCACATTAACGTGTTTGCCTTCCTATACTGACTCTTTCTGTTAAGGCAGAATAATGGGGCTATTCTTTTATTTACTTTTTACCAATAATAATCAAAAAAGGCTCTGCATGCAAGGTCGCTACCACCCAGTCTGATACAGAGAGCGAATGTTTGCTTGTTAATACTATATGCACGTCACGTCTACGTCGCTACGTTAAACTCTAGTGGGCCGTGTTCTGCTGAGTTCAGAGCCCTACAACTATGACATCATGCACTGCAACCTGAAGGCCACTGGGTGTAGCAGAAAATCTCCCTATGCTATGCTAAATTTCTAAACCCGTTTTTACTACTTAGCCACTTTGAAGTAGAGGAAATAACATGAATAGGGCAGTGACGTAAAGAGGTACCAATAAATAAAACATGAGCGAACAGAGGTGTAACAGCAGTGAATTCATCGTTCTTCCAGCATCCGACCACGATCTTAAGAGTTTTCGACTGTGGAGGGACTGTACATTATCAACACACAGTCCCAAAATCCATTATTATCTATAATTATATTTTTTTTTCAGTAAACCCAACGTTAAGTAGTGAACGTATTCCCAGTATTTACACAAGCCTAAAAAGTGTACAGCGAATTTACATTATTATTATTTTTTTTTTTAACTAGAAGGGGAACAAAACAGCTGTGCCCACCACATCAGCAATGCGCATGAAACGAGAACATTCACTGGGAACACAAAAAGAAAAGTCAGAATCGATCAAAAGTTAATGCAGTCCTCAGTGCAGACTAAATTCACAACACAAGTGGTTTTCTCTTTTATACTTTTGAATCGTGGTGGGGATTTTCTTTCTTTTTTTTCCTTTTTTTTTTTTTTAAACAAAGTTTATTTGGAATAGGAAATATTCTGAAAACATTCTGTGATGCGTGACGCACACGCGCAGCCCGAAGGAGGCGTCGCTGTCCAATCGGATGTCTGGAATTAGATGATCAAAGTTTGTAGTACTGCACATTCAGTGTGACAAGGCCTCTTTCCTGGTTCATTCCTGATAAACAAACACAAACAATGAATGTGATTAGAAGATAAAAATAGCCTGAGAACCAAATATTGAATTGGCGTACTCATTATTGCACTTACAAAGCCAAATGCAAGTTAGTAGAATGATACCTTTATTAGCTTCTGTAATATACTACGTTGTTTTAATGAGAAGTCTTAACACCTCGCTGTGATGTGTGGGATTTAGATGAAAGACATGCACAATTGTCTTCTAAAGAAAACATCTGTTATGGCTCATGTTTTATGAAAAATGCACAAGTTTTGCTAGTTCTACATTCAAAGGTATAAATGAAAGATACCTTCCTTACATTAAGTCACTAAAATAAGAAAACAAGGATTAGAAAAGTCATAAAGGTTCGTGAGAAGTGGAAACTGGATAGTTCACCCAAAAAGTCATTTATAAACCCCCTTTTACGTCATTACAAACCCGTAAGACCTTCATCATCTTCAGAACACAAATTAAGATATTTTTTAAACAATCCATTAGCTCTCATAGCCTGCATATTATAGCAAGGTTACTAGCATGATCAGGGTCCAGAAAGGTAGTAAGTGCATCGTTAAAATAGTCCATGTGACATCAAGGGATCGACCGTAATTTTCTGAAGCTAAGAGATCACTTTGTGTACAAAGAAATCAGCACATATTGATTTTGCCAAGTACTATGTGTCCCTGGAACAGCATTTTAATGCAAAAATATAGTCTCGACCATATCTCTGCACCTATACCCATGAGTAATGCCTGACACTGATCCACAAGCACCAAACACTGATCGTAAGCCTAAACTCTGTGAACTGTAAACTGTTTCTACGAATCTGATTGGTTAATCACTATGTCGTCCCAGGGTCAACATCTTTGCGCTTGGCAAAATCAGGTTAGTAAAGAAAACACAAATAAGAACTTAATTCAAAAACACTTCTCCTCATGTTTTCTGAAGATCAACGAAAGGTGATTTTTGGGTGAATTAACCCCTCAACTTGTATATAATACTGTGAGTAACAAACTGCATTGTGTTACTTGTGACATTGGATGTACATGCATATACATATTTGTCTGGTGACATCTTTTTTTATGTCTGAAGGCGAGTATCATTGATACAAACCATTCATCATTACAGTTTAAAGAGATTTTAACATTCATTATACTTTAAAAAATAACTGTTTAATTCAACTTAAAACATAAACCCATTATAGTAAATGTCATATTTAGCTACCCGTGTTATTCAGCAAGTAGGAAATATCCAGAAATTAAATAAAGGTATCAAACACTAAAATCTAAATTAAATAAAGACGAATCCTTAAAGCTACAAAAGTTCATTTCCTCTATTATTCTTTTGATGAACACATCACAGCAGTTGGGTTATTAGGTTAATATAATATATATTATTATTATGTATCACCCGGTTTTGGCAGGTGTGAATTTTCCACCCTACCCTGAGCTTTTGAAGTTGTAAAATATCCTTACCTTCTTCATTCCTCTTTGACGGCTTTCTTCTCTTTTAGACATCTGGTTTATGATTGTTCTCCTCTAGTTTCTTGCTCTCCTCTGAAGTGCCTGCCTCCTTCTCTCCGGTCTTCCAGCTGCCTTGTCTAACAGGACAATTTTACCTTGATTAATCTTTCAGCAGATTTCAAACTGAGCTCTTTCGGCTAGACCGTTTCTGGCTTGCTCGCTTCTCTCGTCAATCTGAACCAATCAAGGTGATGTATAACAGCAGATACTGTGACTTCTACTGCAATCATATGTACTTCATCTGTACAGGTTGTAATTTAAACGTAGGCGTAGAAATATACTCTGCTTTTTCTTACTCGGCTTATTTATTTTGTGATGTCATGTTACGGCTTACCTTGTTTTCTTGATGTAGAGCCAGTAGATAAGTCCAACCAAAGCAGCGGCAACAAGGAGTCCAACCAAGACACCCACGATCACTTTGGCCTGTTCTGTGCCGTCTTGGTTTTTCTCTAAATACGATTGACAGATAAAGACTTTATGAATTCTCCTGGAGCATTATGACTCTTCACAGGGAAAGGCAATCCTCGAAAATCAAAAACAATTGGCACAATCCTGCTACTTGAGGAAAATTAAAGCTGGCATTATTTTTTTCAGGCACGACAGCTAAAAGAAACAATTCAAACATGAGAAGGCACAAAGTTTGCATGTCAGGATGCTTGACACCCTCCGACTCATGATCTTAACTTCTACTTCATTTTAAGCGAAATTCAAGGGAATGAAATCAGATCATCTTACCTGGTTTGGACGGGTCCTCCTCAAATACTGAAATCAGATATAAGATCAAATTAACTTTGGGTGCAAAATGAAATCAAACTGGCATTTATGACAGATTTGGTGAGAGGAAAAGCCACCACCCAACTGTGGTTTAGATGCAAAACCAATTTCAATCAGAAGTGAGTATTGTCCAATCAGATTCTAGTAAGGAAGATGACCACAAGCATGCGAAAGTGGTCGGGAAAAAAAGAGCAGGAGGGAAAGGGACAGCAGTTCAAGCACCCTGACAGACAAACGAAACCCGAGCCAAAGCCAGAAACAAGAAAGAGAGCGCCTCATGCCCTGTGAGTGAACAACAGGACCTGAGAGAGAGCAGCCAGCCCTGTCTTTCCAGTGTTCACACCAGGACACTGACAATACTAATACAGTAAAAGGCCACTAAATCACCCTGCATTTGAATGGTGCATCAAGCAAACCTGTGTGGAACATGCTAGCTTTTATCTCCTCCCATGCACAGATGTTAGATATGGCATTTACTTATCAGGGCTGTCAAACTATTTGTGCCATTTAAAGAAAAAAAAAAAGATTGTACATCAATAATGCAAGTAATAATAAGTTTCACTGATTTCTGTTCAAAAAAAGCCAGCTCTCAACCCACTTGTTATTAACCATGTTAAATATGTAAGCTAATGGTTCTATTTAATCTAAATCCGTTCTTGACAGCCCTATAATATGAGCCTTTTTAAAGGGGTCGATTGAGTGGTTAGTAAGCGCTTCTCACAGCGGGAAACCTCTTTAGCACGTTCAGTACTTACGAGAAAACACGCTGATCTCCTTCGTGTCGAAACCGAGTTTATTGGTCACAAGACAGCTGACGGTGAGGTTCTTACTGGGCACTACGGTCAGCTTGTATGTGGCCTTCCCGTTGACATATGACGTTTCATCCTGCAGGACAACAACAGTTGCAGTTATTTTATAAATTGCTTTTTAGAACCAGAATATTACCTTTTTATATGAAAAATTCAAATAAGCAAGAGTCATTCAAGTTGGTTTCATCATCGCACCTAGCGGTTTGCTTTAGGCGATATTTAATACACCTCTCCACTAGAGGGCGATAATGATCCTCAGCTCTTTTATTATCATAAAACCAGCACCAAAACCACCCAGCGCTAATGGAACGTCCCACAGAAAACACACACATGTTGTTGGTTTTTGTGATTTATGGGGAATCTCCATAGGCATAATGGTGTTTATACTTTTCAGACTGTATGTGGTATTGCCCTACACTGACCCTACTCCTAAAGCTACCCCTTACAGGAAACTATGTGCAGTTTTTCCAAAAAACAAAAAAACAAAACACCATTTAGTATGTTTTATGAGCCTTTTGAATTATGGGGAGACCGAAAATATCCTGGTAAATCACCTTCATATTGTAATACCTATGTCATGCCCATGTCATTATGCAAATTTGTGTCCTCATGAACTGCATAAACATGCATGCACACACTTACACCTCTCGGGGTCGGGAGAAGCGAGTGCAATGTGTGTCAGTAATCACACAGCCACTAAATGTGTCTCCATCACAAAACACATTCAATATCCGTGTCATTAAGGCAGACACGGTGTGAGCTGAACCCCTCACAGAGCACAGTGTGAGTTACTGATATCAGCACTGCGATCACACAGCAAAACACACCAGAAATAAGACACAATCAAGCTAAATTAATAGTAAATGATGTAGTTTATACAAGTCGTTCAAAAACTTGAATATGAAGAAAGCCTTAGGCTATGCCAACCAAAAGCTGCATTTATTTGATCAAAAATACAAAAAAAAGCTGTGATATTGTGAAATATTAAAACAATAACTATTCTCTATTTTAATATATTTAGAACGTAATGTATTCCTATTAAGGGTAAGCTGAATTCCCTTATGAATAGGGCTTCACTTTTGGATCAGTTACTGTGTTTTTTTGTTTTTTAAAGGACATATTACTTTTAAGATTATTTTATAAAGCTATATTGTGTAACTGAAACGGTAAACTAAACGTGTAACAAACACTAGGAAGACTAGCTTGCACCCTGCTGGAAGTAAACCAACACAAAACACCAAATCAAAACTCATTCACTGCAATGCATCCACTGAGACCGGCCAGACACTGAGAAGCAAAAAGAGCTAACTGCCAGAGTGTTTGCATCATGGTGAGCCTGTGGTACACTCACAGTGAAAGACGAGTGCCGGTCTGACCGCTCTGTATCAAAACCCAAACACTGTAACTCATGGGACACATACACTATGTCTGGGATATCTGGGGTAACCAACACAGGCTAGTTTTTGGTGTCCTGCTTTGGCAACCCTGTCCTCATTGTCCTGTTTTCATGTCCTGGCTATAGTCTCACTAAGTGGAAATCACCTTCCCTCAAAGGCATTTGGGAGGGTGGCGAGACGTGCCTCTGTGGAAATTCGCTTCTTGTCAAAATAAAACAGGCAGAAACAAAGTTGCTCGCAACCAAATACCAGAGCCGTCAGTCAGTGGAACACAGGACGAATAATAATTCTTTGTGTGCGATTCCAGACGTTTCTGTCCCAGGACAACTGTTCCCTTTCTAATGTAAATTGAAAGTTGGCTCTTAGCTTCTGGGTGCTGAAAACCTGTGACTTCAAACACCTGTGCACCTTTCATCTCGTCTAGAATGGAACCGAGTGAAATATCTGGGCATCTTTCCTTCTTGCATAAAAAAGTACAAGACGCAAGGTTCTTTTGGGACAAGAGTAATGTCTTAAACATTATGATATAATGAGATTCAGATACATTTCTATTTAGTCTGACAGTGATAGGGACTCACGTTAGTTCCGTTGACACTCCACTGCACGTCAGGTTTAGGTGAACCTTCTGCCTCACATGTCAAGACTTTGTGTTTGCCATCAAAGCTGCGATGCTTTGTCAGACTTGTTATTTTGGGAATACCTGGAGATAATATCATATTTATGCTTTGATATAAGGTGTATATATATATATAAATCTGTATATATAGAAGTAAATATAAACATATACTTTTAATTCCGAATGTAAATGTCAATAAATAGATATAAATCTGAATATATACGTGTATATAGTTATGATACTGAATATATAAATGTAAATTGTGAATCTGGATATATTAATATGAATTGTGAATATATATAGATTTATATATAACTGTATAGTTATATATAATTATAACTATACAGAATTACAACTATATATTCAGTTTTTTTTTTAAATAATTATTTAAATATATATATATATAAGAAAAACATGTTTAATATAATATAAAATATAATAAAATACATATATAAATATATATCTACGCATTAATCATTTTACAGCTTATATATATATATATTTATATATATATATATATTCACAAACATATACATATATAACACTATATGTTACAAATACAAACAATTAATAAAATATTAAAACATAAAAATTGTGTAAAATAAATGTTACCTTCCACTGTAAGCTCAAAGGACAAGCTGTGTTTTATTCCTTCAATGGACACGTCACACACATAGAGGCCTGCATCACTATATGTCAGCTCTGAGAAGTTGGGCAGTTTGTCTAGTTTACGGTTATCCTGGACAAATCAAAACAGTTGTTTGATTATCTCGACTAAATAAACCTAACCCAGAGCTGTTAAGATTCCCTCCAATCTCTTACTTTAGTCCATGTCACTTTTGCTTCAGATGAGGCATTCCTTTCCAACGACACCACCAAGTTTTCCCCAAACTTCTTTAACACCTTGCCTGTAGGAGTGAGGCTTACATCCAGAACTGAAAAAGAAAGACAGAAAGCAAGGATAGATGACAAGCGTGTATCAGTCTGCTGCAGGCTCCTTTTTTGTACACCTGTCCTAAAAATATTTCACCCACTGAAGATGCCGAAACGCATCACATTTCTTCGCCAACTCGAAGTGCTAAGGCCCTCCTCGCACCCCCTTATTCTCGCCTGAGCAATTGTTTTCTATCCTCACATAGACAGCTGAGATGCCACCAGCTTTGAAATCGCGCAACACAGACGGCGTGAAATACATTTGAGTCTCCAAACCGAATCGTCTCTAAATCCATATTATGGAGATCATCAGGCCTTTTGAACCAAACAGACACACACCCTCTCACCTCAATGAGAATTATTGAAAGGCCAGAGTGTGTGAGCTTATCAGCGAGCTGGAGACCGTAGCAGCCTCAAAAACTCCTAATTAAGCTGTCTGCCTGCAGTCCCGCCCCCTTCGCTAATCCTGCTGAAGATAGATTTGATTAACATTTCGCTCGTGCATTAATTCCAACTATAAAGGAAGGAATTAATTGGAAAGGAAAAGTTTGGTGCTCTCCTGGCTGCTCATCTGTTCAGCGGCTGAGTCTGTTTATTCACTGGCGCAAACAACGGCTTGAGTTTGAGCTGATGCTGTTGGATATTACACTTTGCATCTTTTTAAGCCCAAAAATCAATTTATGTTCTACAGCGGGCCTATAACTGATGGGTCTGTGCATTAATTCCCTGAAATATTTATCTACAAAAAAGTAGGTAATTTCTTTTAGGTATTACAAAAATATGATAAAGGCTCAGTACAATTTGCATTGCTTCTCTGCTTCCCTGATGAGTTTCTTATTCATATTTATGTACTCCACAAACAGAAGACAAAATGAAAGTAAAATATAGTGAATTGGTAACATTTTCCCCAGAAAATGTAATATTTTCAAGGCTAGAATTTTAAATGCATTTGCATTTATTCATGATCCATAAATGCAAACAGTATGCTAGCAGGTTAGATGGTAACATGCAGCAGGCTGGCTAAAATGTGTCATTTAGTTGAGAATACATGTTTTGGATTTGAATTTATTACACTTCATTGCCAAAAAGATGAACACAAGCTACAGTAGATTGTCAGTGAACACAGGCTGGCTGTATTACTTTTTTTTTATCATAATACCAGACTTAACCATGTTTTCAGAAAACCTGCCCCTTTTTTTTCCCCTAAATAGTGAAATGTAACAGTTGCCATATTGGGTAAATAATATATGCGAGTTTACATAATATACATGTGTGCTGTTTGTATTTTATTCTGTATATATTTAAGGATAATATGTTATGTTTATATATTAAATATATTTATAAATAATAGAAATATGAATATACATCCATGTAAACACCTGTAAAAAAAAAAATGTCTAAATATATACATAATATACACAGTACACACACATATGTTATGCAAACAAAAACTTATTTTAGATGCGATTAATCATTTGACAGCATTAATGATATTATATTACTTTGATTAGTGGGGAGGGGACCATGTCGCTTGTACTATTTCTGCCAAATATGTGCTAAGTTTTCAAAAGCGAATCTTCATCATTTGACCAAATTTTGAGAAACTACAGAGAATAGATTTTTCCCAATGGATAAAGTATGTTTCGGTGCCAGACTGATTAAATATTAATATATTTAAAGCTTATTGGGGGAATTACATCTCTCCAAACTTCAAAACGTTTTAAATGCTTATAGAGGCAGATATTTTGAATGAAAAATCTTCCTAATGTTATATTACATCAGTACACCTTGCACTTGTTTACCGTTAACAATTTAATTTAAACTATTCTATTCTATTCTATATTTCTTAAAGCTTGAACTTGGATGGTATTAACATTTTGACGTCAGAAATATATTTTTTTAATAAGAAAATATTATTAATGGTACTATATTATGAATTTATAACTGGGAAGGGGCATGCCTCTTGTACTATTTCTATCATTTTTGTGAAAAGTTTTCAAAAGTGATTCTTTGTCATCTGCCCTTATGTTGAGGAACTTGCAATTACTACCAAAAGATTGCAGAGAATGCATTTCGAAATCCAATTTTCTGTATTACCGCTTGATTTTAAACAGTTATTTTCTCTTTTCAAAATCTCAAAAATATCTTCCCATATCTGTCAAACGCTCCATCAGGTCTTTCTCTAGTGTGTAGATGCCCTTAGGGAGAGATGAGAGAGAGAGACAGAGAAATAGAGCGCATCATTCATCCACTCACAGCTCACGTTGACGCGTATAGTGGACTCCATCACTTCATTGTCAAGCAAGGAGCACTTGTAAGTGCCAGTGTCCGCTCGGGTAACGCCAGTCAGAGTATAAACATTCTTGTCCATCACCGTGACCTTCTTGCCCTAAAGAGGACAAGAGAGAAAGAGAGGCAGCTGGTGTAATTAACCTGTAGAGAAAGATACAGGGCAGAAAGAGTGGCTTGGTTGCTTTGGACACGGCCGGCGATCCCTCACCTTAATGTTGAAGTTGTAGCTGGTAGGAGGGGGGTTTCCATCCGCCTGGCATTTCAGTGTCACATCATCACCTTCCCTAATGGGGCTCTGAGAAACAACCTGTAGACTCACCTTCTCAGTAGGGTCTTGAAGAGAAAAAAAAGAGAAAACAAACATTAGAGAGAACAGAAGTGAGCCTGAGGAAGACGGCTGTCATTGCACGGATATGGTGTGACTTTCCATATCAACATGTAGCAAGCAACTAAAAAAACATTCTCTAAGACACCGCGCCATTCTGCAGACCCCAAGGGGCTTAAACGCCTTCATTTCCACAACCATTTGCAGACTCTCATTCTCGCCCTCGTTTTCTCGCCCAGCAGCCACAGAGCATTTCACATCACATTTTCACCCTAAGGCACTGAACAAACCTCTCAGCATTCAGATAAGAGAGAGAAAGAGAGAGCGATGCTATAGCAGACTTGGTTACCGGCACTATGCCTGACAAGACCTAAAAAAAACCCATCAAATTGAGCCTGGCTACCAGCTGAGACCTTAAATTCAAGGTTCAGGACTCATGAGATGGCTTCATGTACTAGGTGATGTACAGATACACAGACGCCCGTGAACATGGATCCCTCAAACCAGCTGTAAAATCAAACAAATAAAGCATCAAAGCGCTAGACACAGCATGTGTCACATCAAAACACTATCTCAGGAAAAGACAAAGCCCCAGCGCTTGACTACCAACCCAATTCGTTTTCATCTCTGAGCTAATATGGCAGATCTGCCCCTAGAGGGAGCTGCTTTGTGTACAAGTAGCCATGTGAAGTACCTGAATACAGTGCCACAATAACAGACATTTTGAAGAGAATTGAATGATATCAAAGGTCTGGGGACCATCGAATTCTAAATATGATGATATAAAATACTGGAAAACAAACCATTTAAAAGTATGAATCAGTATGTTTTATTTATTTGTTTTGTTGCTACTCGAAGAAATTAATTCTTTATCTAGCAAGGACACATTAAATTGATAAAAAGTGACCATTTATAAGGTTACAAAAAATGTCTACTTCAAATAAATGCTGTTCTTATTCATCAAAGAATCCTTAAAAAAAAAGCATCACTGATAATAGATGTTTCTTGAGCACCAAATGAAAGATTTCTGAAGGATTGTGTGACATTGAAGGCTTGCGATAGTGGCTGCTGAAAATTCAGCTTTAACAACACAGAAATGAATTAAATTTTAAAATATATGTGATTCTGGAGCACAGAACCATAAGTAGCACAGATATGTTCTGTAGCAATAGTCAAAAATACATAGTATGGGTATTTTGCAAATTTCCTACAGTAAATATATCTAAACCAAATTTTTGATCAGTAATATCAATTGCCGAATATAGACTGCATTTGGACAATTTTTAAAAGTGATTTTAGTTGTTAAATCAGTTGTTCCTCGGCAAAATGTTGTCATATTTATACAGTACCTCAATGGAAAGCTTACTTAACTTTAATGATGTACAATTTTTGCTTAATAATTAGGATAGAACCATATATGAGACAGGAAGCAAAGTGGGAGAGGGAGGGGGACGGGATCAGGAAAAGTCCTCGAGCTGGGGCTTGAACTCGGGATGCCTGAAGCGACGGGTGCTACAAAAGTTGGCTCGCTGCCCATAATGCTACTGGCACTTCTGACGGTGCTGTCAGAAAAGCACTGTTTAGTAAGTAGTTAGCTGCGGTTAAGTTACTTACAATGAACTGGGAATATCTTGGCTTCTGAAACCTGGTTGGGGCCTGTCTCATGCTTTGCTGTGCAGGTGAATTGCGATTCCACATCTTCTTTCCTGGCGGTGTACTGCAGACGGGAAGTTGTACTGGACAGACCTGTGATTGGGTCCTTGGTGATAGTAGACGTGATAATGATCGCTGCAGTCACACACAAACACACATCAGTCATTAGAGCTGGCAAATGCAGAAACTGTCACACCTCGTCTAAACTGGAAGTGCCTGAAACCACGTAGCGACAGCTTGAGTCTGTCAACACTGTGAGAATGTTCACAAACCACAAAACCAATCAGCTGCGAGCTCCAGACTTCAGCAACAGTTAAAGGGGTACGTTTCTTTTTTTTACTTTGTTTTTGAGGGCTATTTTAGAATAACCAACATGTTTAGAATCTGAACTAGTCAGTCCAAGCTGCTCAAATAAATTCCATAGCTATCAGTTCATGCTTTTTGTAAATTAATCTTCTTAATTTCAGACAGACGGGGAAATAAGTGGGAGAAGTAGTTCTGCAGTATGTCAAAATCAGGTACCAGGTGTCTGTCAATTAAAGGTCTGAGTCTCTTACAGCGTAGACAGCTCCAATATGCTTACAAAATGCACAATATTTGGTTCTGTTGTATCGCAACATGCCGCACACATCCGGTGGTGAAACGCATCATTCATCGTAAAAACTTGACTGAAACTTTACACATACTTGTTGAGTCATTCTAGGAAACAAGTGCCTTCTCTATTGAAGAGAACTCATTCAACAACATGAATTCACTATGAAAAGTTAATTTAAATACGAACATTTGATGAATGTCATTATGTCATTTAAAATGACAGTTCAGTATTATTTTGTGGTAAATACAAGGTGTGACAGGGAATCAAATCTCATAAATTACAGCTAAATGATCCTGTTTTGATTCAAATTAATGATTTATATTAATGTGACCAGTCTAGTGTGAATTAGAAAGCTAATTCACATTTCATCATGACACAATTTAAAATATTTCTCAGACTGGCTAAATACCGATATACACTTTTATAATTATTTTAATATATTTAGCCTTATATATCAGATTTGTGTGTTGAATGCAGTTGATTAAATGCTTTTTGTTTATTTATTTAATACATTTATTGATTGATTTTACTGATGTTGACTCACTCTTGCCGTCATCCACTAGGGGCTGGCTGTTCTTCATCCAGATAAGATCTGCTGGTGGGTTGGCATTCTCCACCACACATTCCCCCAACTAAAACACACACACA
>JAUMHI010000051.1:9294403-9344484 GCA_032359435.1 Enteromius unitaeniatus
ACACACACACAGAAATAAACAACACATCTGCTTTAGTGAATGCATTCACAACCTCTAATCAGCATGAATTTGGATGAGGTTCAAGTCTGCGATACTCAAACACTTTCGGTTTCGCTTGTAAGCATCGATTTATAGACTCATTACACATAGTATCACGTTAGATTACCACATGACTTCCTTCAGCACAATTTTGCAAGTGACTGCAACAGGGAAACTCCCAAGGTAATTTTATTCCACTGCTACTGCGCATTTGATGGTAAGTCCTGGAGTGCCCCATGCAGGGAAGATACCTTGATAAATATAATGACATCATCTGTACAGGCTTAAGGTTGTGTTTTAACTCTACAGTTGTGATACAGGTCTTTCTTTTCCTCACTTTCTTTCTCTCGCCCTTTTCCTTTTCTCTGGTTGAGTAAAAACGCCGCCAGAGGCCAAAGAGGCTCTGCATTAATAACACGCTGACAGGATCACATGCTGACGAGCTATCTGCCCCGGGATAGAGAGATCAGCAGAAAGAGAAGGGTAATAATGGCAGGAGAGCAGAGCAGACAGCAGGATGATGCATGAGTTCAGGTGTTCAGGGTGGCGTGAGAAATTCAAGATTTAGAGGAACCACAAATGAGGTAGATGGGATAAATGGGGTGGGGGAAATCGCCGTACCGTGATTCTGATCTCCGATAACATACCGGACCCTCCTTGGGAGCCGGACCATGATACATCACCTCTCAAGCGCAGAGTGCTGCCTGAAGCCTGTAGCTTCCACTGAGCCGTGGAACAGAGCAGCTGTGACTAAGCACTTTCCTTCCTGGACTCTCTGGGGGATTCACAAAGAATGAAATCCGCCCGCTAACAGCATCATTTATTTATACATGCATTGTTTTAGAAGCCAATCCTGCCTATCCTGTTACTATATTATTTATTATTTTGAATAGGCTTTTATCTTCTAGAATTCGAGTTTAATAAAAAAAGTTTTTTTTAATTTATTTTAATATTTCAATTTAAACTTATTTAATTTAATTGTCAATTTATTGTTTGCGTTTTTCATCTAATATTTCTTTAGCTTTATTTCAATTTAAAAAAGCAACTTTTGACAGTTTTAGTTCTTAATAACAACTCTGAGGTACAAGAATTGTTAAAATGTTATTTTAGATGCGGCATTATTAAAATTTCAACAATGGCCTTAGCAACAAGAAAAAATAAAATGTACGTAAAACAATTTGATCAAAATAAAAAACGAAAAATTAAATATATATCCCTGTATATGTATATATATATATTATTTTTTTACATTAACAAAAATTTGAATATATGCATTATATTTAAATAATATTTTTATAATATTATTTTTTAATAATAAACTACTGACAAAACATGAAAGCTTACATAACCTCAAACAATAATCTTAAATCTTTAAGAACGTGATGTCATATCAACAACCAGTCGGAAACCACCCAGATTTAACTTTCATGAGCCTTTAGTCAGTAAGTCATTAGTTCAGGAATGGGTTGGACTACTGGTTTCAATGGTGGGTTTGATTGCTTAAAAAGGAACCAGCTCTTAAAAGTCCGAGAATCAAACTACACTAGTTACCTAAGTTTTGATTCACTAAAACGAAGAGAAAAGAAGAGTGATTCTTTTGAGAATCAGTTAGACTACACTGTTTCTGCTTTACAAAAAAACTAAAAATATTTGAATAAAAAATGAAAAAAAGTAATTTGCTCATGAAATGGTCTACGTAGTATAACCAAATGAATGACTCATATTATTTTAGACAATCAAAACCACAGTGTGAACAAGTAAATTATTTCAGCTTTTTTTTTACTAAAAGAATCAGTTTATAAAAGTCATGCGAGTATAAAACAAACGGCACAGCAAGACCACTATAGTCTGATTACCAAGTGAATGAGCTCTTACGAGCTGACTCTTCTAGTGAGATGTTTTAGTCAAAAACATGCTAAAAACTAAAAGATAAGGCTCATTAGTTGTATTATATTGGTAGGCAGTATGTTTCTGATGTACATGATTTTCTGTGGCTGTAGAAAACAGCTATTGTATTTTTTAAAGAACCAGTTTTGAATATGACCCTCCTTCACCTTTCAATAATAACTTATGCAATGATCACTGAAAAATGTAAACAAACCTCTCAATATAATCCATTTACAGCCTGAAATGCGGCACACCTATTTAAATGTACTCACCCCTCTCTTTCTAATTTTTTCTTTCCAGAGACCTTCAGCCACCCTGTATTTCAACTGTATTAAATGTTCTATATTCAGAGGAGGCGCTCTTTCTTCCATGGATTCCCCTTTCTCTGTCTAAGTCAGTCTCGACACTTTGAACACGACAGACCTCAGTGGGTGGCCACAGAAAAAAAAAAGACCCATAATGCTGTATACACAACCCCAGCCTTCCCCATTCCACACCTCCGCCTCAGCCAGACTCTAAGATCCCAGCGCCTCTGAACTACATTAAAAAGAGAGAGCGCTAGAGGGAGGAAATGAAAAATAACGACCCCCAGCACCATTTACAAACACCAGTCATAAGGACTGCGTGGGAAGCCTTGTATGTGCTTCCAAGTAGTTCAAATCAAAGCTCCTTCCTCTTCTCATGCAACCAAATAATATTACTGCCGTCCTGCTTTTGAGATCCAAACTCTAGACAACATAAAAGTGGTTGTTTCGTGCGTAGCCGTGGGTGACAATCGCTCGTGCGCTGCCTAAATCAGGTGTGCACGCCCCTCAGACGCGTTCGCTGATGTCCGTATCATTAGCACTGTCTTTGAGCCGCCTCTGACTGTGATAACAGCAGGTGTGTGTCAATGTTGAGACTACAGAGAGGCATGCTGGGGAATGAAAACAAAAGCAAAGGGTTTGATCCTGCACATTGTAAGTACACTGGCTGGTTTGTGTACTGGTGGAGCAAACACTGGATAGGGGGACAACAACAACAGCAGCAGCTCAAGCTCTGGGTCTTAAAGGAAAGAGTATAAAGAGTGTCACTCACCTGCGTCAGTTTGCCGTTTTCCAGTTCTTTCACATTGTTTTTGATTACAGGGGCTGATGGTTTTTCTGAAATAAGAGATTAGACATCAAAAAGCATGCAGGTATGTTTGATAAAGCATATCAGCATACTGTGCGTACACCAGTATACAGTATACAAAAAAGCTTCTATGCATAGAACGTGGGTCGTTTTAGTTTTAGCATTTGATGTTTATAGCATTTGTTGTAGCTTCGATATTTAGTTTCTGTGGATTATACAAACGAAATAAAATATTTAATATGTATTTAAAATGCTCATGCATAGCAAAGTGCTTGAAATGTCAGCTGTCCAGACCCAGCTACTGCCAAAATATGCATTATAGCTACAACCTAAGTGGGCTGTGACTAATATTGTCTCCCAAAATACAATGCCCTCTTCTTGACCCTCCATTTTCAGTGTGACAAATGCACTGGAAAACCTCTGACTCATTTTTGATTGCTCAAAAGTAAGTTTTTTTTTTTTTTTTTTTTAAATACTGTATATAATCTTGCAATATAGCTGGGATGCTAAATGATAACTATATGCTACTCACTGAATTTAGTTTAAAACATTTAAAACACAAAAAAGTGTGTCGACATATTTATGGATTGTGCATACTAAGCAATATATACTGCATATATACACACACATATATAATGTATATATATGTATATACAGTGTATGCAATATACATTGCTTAGTATGCACAACCCTTTCCTGAGCACAGCCAATCTTTCTGATCTATTGTGGAACAATGCGCACAATATCAATATCATTTTGCTGGTATCCATCTAAAAGCATGCAACTAGATCAAGGCTACAAAAGTGGATCACCCATGTTATTCTCTCCCATATCTGACATCTCTACACCCCCTTTCCAGTCCAATTTGAGATCTGACGCTTACATTCAGTTTCATCATAGACTGAAGCTGTGCTTGATTTTTTCCTATTCTCTTCTCTGATTTGCTCTTATTTATTAATACGCGTGTGTTTTATTAATACTCACTGAGAACTTTCACTTCCACAGAGTATTCCTCTAAGTTGGTTAAAGACACCAACATGCAGGTGAAAACTCTCTGGTCGGCCAATGAGCCTCGGGTGATCAGGAGGCTGGAGTTGTCGGCGATGCTAACTCTACTTTTGTAGCCATCCGTGGCAGATACTGTGGCCTCTTCTTTCAGAGCCTGCTTCACGAGAAGATCACCTGGAGAGCCATCATCTTTCACCTAAATGAGATAACAGGATCATTAGCAAACCGACAAACACACATTTAACACCTATAGCGATTAAATTAGAAATCAATGTGAAGATGAGAGTAGCTGTATATTGCTTGGCTACCCAGACTGGCTAGCTGGGTAGAGTAACAGCCGAGATGCTTAGAGAAACACTCACGTATTTCCATTTGGTGAAAATAAGGCCATTTGGCTTGTTAGTTCCATTGTTGCATGGCACTTCTATGGTCTCACCGTACAGACCTATAACCGTCTGCACACAGCTCCCTGGAAAATACAAGACAAGAACATCCTGCTTTAGATGGCGGGCTGGTATCAAACAGAGCGTCTGTGAAGCATCGGCAGAAATTACTGTCAAATGCGTCACGCGCGCGTACACAAACATCAGGGCATTATCTCAACTCTGAAACAGAGCAACAAGAAATGGGAGGGAGGATAGGCAGCTGAGATCTTGTTTTGATTATTCCCAAGATGTGCACGTTATGCATCTTAATTTTAAATTAGATGTGTTCGCGAATTCTGAAAGCACAAAAGGCACGACGCAACGCAACAGCACCAATGAATTATGTTCACGCTGCGGTTTTTCAACACATAACCGGTCTGGAATTCTCTCATGGGAAGTGCATGTATTTGTAATTGTCTCTGCGCTAGCGTGTGCTTTTAGGCACGGAATGAAATGACAGACGTGGAAGCTGAACATTGTCATCTGGAATGCTAAATTGCACTGCATCATTCCGTTGCCGACACGACAGCGCTGTTTGTCACTTTTGTTGACGAGCACCGTGAACATCCTACTGTCTTACGCAGATAAGCGCTGACAATCCGCAACAGTCGATCATAGATTGGAACGCAGAAAGGGTTGGCATTTTGAAACGAGACGGTATGTTTGCGCAATAGCGGTTTGAATGGAGTAGGAATTGTTGACTGATTTGGAGTGTTGAGCCTAACTTAGTACTTAAAGGTTGCAGGGCCCTTTATTAATGCCTGGTGAGGTTGTCATGGCAATGAGGCCCCATGTTCAGTGGCACGATGGATTTAGGTAAAGCAGTATAGGGAGTTGAAAGGTCAGGGCTGAAGGGACTTCACGGTCCGCCCACTTCCATCAGCGCTTCATCACCAAGAGAGACTAATCAAAGAGTCTGAACAACGAAAGTTCAAATTCTGGTCAACCTGAAGACGAGAGCTGCAGGCAACCGCTCTTCCGCACGCAGTCAGCCTTGCCTCCAGGGCAATCGTTCCCCATTTTCGCAACTTTTCATTGTGATAGCAGTTTTAATATTGACCGAGTGGCTGCACTGCAGAGGATAAAAGAGCTGATAAGCAGAAACAACATCAGTGATATAGATGCACACTAGAAAACACATACACTTCAGCAGAACAGGTCATTTTGAACAACTAAATACAGACTAATCTGCACAGTGCTTTCCAATCTGCCTCCAGATACAGGAATACTGGCATTAAACAAGCAATCAATATGCACACAATAGCTGATGTGTTGGCTAAAGTAATATTTCCCCCACAAAATGTTTTTCCAAACCTGTGGGCTGGCTATTATTCTTTCCTGCTGAACATAAAATGAGAATTTTATTTTCATTTTTTTGTAAGCCTGTTTCCACCACAGAGTAAAAAAAAAATTATACAGGTAATTGAGGCAAAGTCAAAATATAAGTATATAAGGTGCCACATAAAGCAGAAATTAAAGCATTAAAATCAAAACATAAAGCATTGGGAAATGAAAATGTGATATGAAATGTCATTGTACAATATAAAAGTGGTGTGAAATATGAATTTGCAATTTCACAATATAAAATGTGTGAAAGTTGCAATTGTGAGATAAAGTTACAATTGTACAACCAAAAACTGCAATTAAATAATATTTAGCTGCATTGTCCAATATAAAGTCACAGTCATGCAACAGTCACATGGTAAAATGAAAAGTTGCAATTATGGAATAAAAATGTAAAGATGTCAGTTATTATGTTGCAATTTTACAATACACAGCTATTGTAGAATCATGCAATACAAAGTTTGATATAAATTCACAAAAAAGTAGGAGTATAGTCTCATTATAAGAAATAAAATAAGCAATTATGAGATAAAATGTAGTTATAAAATCACGTATGAGTTAAGAATTTATTAACCGGCTTTCACACATTTTTGTCCTTTTTGGCATCTTCACTTTAAACTTGAAATAACTTGAATAACTACTTCAAATACTTAAATCCCCCTTTTGTGTTCAAATGGAAAAAGAATATGGGTTTGAAACGAATTGAGGGTAAGTAAATGACAGAATATTAATTTTTGGTGGAACTACTCCCTTAAAAAGCTTGGCAGTCTGGCACTCTGACTTCAACAGGTTCTGATAAATGACAGAAGCGAGACATTTTTTTTTGCTAAAAGCTCTGAGCTAATAATAAATCTTGTGGAAGAACTGAGAGGATGACAGCCGAAAAGGACAGGTGTGGATAGCTTTGTGTACATAGCGGGGTCTAAATGCACCTAAAGACTAGTGATTGTTTGGACAGCACACAGGACCTGTGCTAAAATACACTAGGAACACACAGACACATGATACCCGCACAGGTTAGATAGCACCATGACGACCATGGAAGATCCTGACTGTAAATAAAGTCAAGAAATGAGGGAGATTTAGATAGGGAAGGTTTTGTCTAATCCTGATAAAACCTGACAAAACATGATTGCATGGCTGAAAGAAACAGCTTAAGCCAGCCAAAACTGGTTTGCTGGTGGCTTAACCTGGTCAGATTTGCTGGGTTAGACCTAGCTTTTTTTTCTTTTTCACCAGCAAAATAGGTCATATTTTCTACAATAGTCAAAAGAAAGTGTTGAGGGAGATGATATTCACATAAAGAAACAAATCTTTTTTCTTCCCATGATTCTTTGATTTCACACAGCCGCCATTTTGAAACTGAAAGCAGGGCCCTGATGGGAAAACCTTGGAAGTAAAAGATAAACAGTGTCCTGGAATAGCCTGGAGCTGCAACAATGGTTTTGAAAGTGGAAAAAATGGACCACGAAAGAGCTGTAGCTGGATATTCCAATTTAGATGTT
Organism: Enteromius unitaeniatus; assembly: GCA_032359435.1. Lineage (NCBI taxonomy): Eukaryota > Metazoa > Chordata > Actinopteri > Cypriniformes > Cyprinidae > Enteromius > Enteromius unitaeniatus. Next base: position 9,301,725 of record JAUMHI010000051.1, read on the forward strand.
CAGGCTACGTCATGGTCATGTTTTAATGAGTGATTGTGATGGTATCTTCAGCCAGATATTATAATCTTGCAACCAACTAGGTAAAAGTGCTGTTGATTGTCATGTTTGCATACTGCAACTGCAATCATGTTGGTGCAATGTATTTTGCAATCAGGAAGTGAGTCAGCTTCTGTGAAGATCGGGGCATTTAATTCAATAAAGAATCTGGTTAACAGACAGCATGTGCTTAAATACTTCCTGTTTCTATTTTAGTTTGCAATCGAATTAACATTTACTAAGGCTTTTGTGTGTTATTGGGTAGAAGGATCATCTTGAGAAGTAATGAGCATTTTAAAAAGGGACATAGCTAATTGTCAAGCAAATAATGTGATTGTGTAAAAATGTTTTTGATCCTTAAAAATAGGTGTCTTTGCAGCAAGGCAGTAATTGTGAAAGGTTGAGTCAACCAGTCAGCTGCTGTTAGTATATAGCCATACACACAATTACATTCAGACTCTGTCTCAGCCAATACTGGCTGGTATTGCACCTCACATTGTTTTTTTTGTTTTTTTAAGTCTTCCGCAACAAGCATTGGGCTTTTAAGTTTGTGTCAATGTAAAAATAGTCCTGCTTTTGAAAAACAAGAACTACTTCAAGAACTGCAGACCAGACAATAATGCTATTCTAAGAACTCGCAGTGTATTTGTAAGTAACCTCAGAACAGCATGAGATACTACATAAATACAAATTTGCAACAAAACGTAACCTAAAGCGTTCTCTAATCCATGAATGTGTCAAAGTCTGTCGCCTCGCACATGAAGACAAATAAAAGCATTCAGCTGCTAAAATGTGTCAAAGTATCTCATGACTATGTATAATGAGGCAAAAGTGTTAAGTATGGATATTAAAAGTCAGAGCCAAAGTGAAGTCAGGCAGAACATATCTGACTGCTTTCTGAATTTCAGAAATGTCTTAAAACCAGTTGCCACATTATTTAAACATCCTGTGCTGACCACATCTATCAGATTGCAGAAAGTCTGAGTCTGATCAAGCTGGGTTCCCACTGTCAAGGAAAACCTGGAAATACTGGAGAAATTTTAAAAGCATGATTTGAAGATCTAGAAATAAACATTTTCCTATTTACAGTATACTGCAGTATATAATGTTTTAATTGCTATACATGGATTTGATTTAATTATTTTAAATAATATTTTCACAGAAATTAATTGGTTAAAAGGAGTAACATGATCTATCAAGCCGATTGGAACTTCAGATCAAAACTCTCTTCTGGAAAATGATTTCATCCCAAAACATGTCCCACTGGGACATTGGGCTATTGAAAGACTAGGTTGGTCTCTTTCAAAAACATATAATACAAAATGAAGAAGTTTGAACTCCCATAAATGCATACACACCATCATCAACAAAACCTTAAACCTGTTTATAGTTTTTGCCGTGGACAAAGAAAGCCTCTTTTGTGTGTTATTATTCCAAGAGAATAAGCTTTGGTCTGTGCAAGTGCTTTGGGTGACATCAGGAGCAGGAGAGATGATTCACTGTGTCTGAAGTGCTTTTATTGTGCTCACCAAACTACTAGTGCTATCCTCGGGGTCAACTTGCTCCCACTGGGTAATTTCACAGTAGAATTTAGCCTTATTCCTGGCAATGTTATTCATGTGTTTTGTTCTGTTTGCTTTTTTAAAAAGAAATTTGCCCAAATGAATGTCATTTTCATTCCCATGGTGAACAAGAGGCCTTCTGCTTCAGTCTGAAGAGATGACAAGAGAAATCCATTCACTGCTAACAATTTATTGCTTGGTTCTTATTACTGGATGTTCACATAATGTATTAAGGGCCTTTCGCACCACTTTAGTCCCAGAACTAAAAGTACAGTACTAAAATACTGGGGCGATTTTTGCGCACACTATTTCCCAGTACCATTTAAAAGGAATACATTTGCACCGACAGTGGGTACTAAGAAGTGGCGGATTTTGTGATCGAAGCTGTGTTTTTTTTGTGTCTCACAGGGTTCACAATAATGGAAATGGAATGCCGACGTATACATCAAGCGACTGAAAGAACGGAAAGTCATAGATAAAACGACATAGATGAAGTCTTCAGGTAAATCCCGTTTATAAAAAAAATAAGTTGATACAATGTCTACACGGTATGTTTTAAATAATGGTGGGTGTTTTTGTACGTGTTTAGCCAATCAATACACTTACGTCAGTGATAGTTCCTGGAACTATTTCAGACCCCGATCAGAAGTAGGTGCTGATTTAGTTCCTTCAAACTGAGTTCCTTCAAATGTGACAAAAAGTGCGTAATACCATAATTAGTTTGGGTACTATGAATAGTTCCTGTGATTAAACTAACTAAAAAAAGTGAATTTAGGAATTAGTGTAATTAGCAAAATTCCCTAAAGTTACATTTAAACGTGTTGTTAAGATACTGTTGTAAAAAAATCTCTAATGTTAAAAACCAACTCTAATGACCAACATGGTACTCATATTTCTTAAAAAAAAACATCTTGCAGACTTCAAACTTCTACAAAAATATGTACACCATTTATAGAGCACCTTTTAAATAAAGGTCAAATGTGTCCATTGCTATAAACATTTTTGGTGTTGGGGTTGATATTCATGAAATTTCACTAGCATTAACTATAACAATTCTGATATTGTGACAACACTAATTATCTTAGACCACCGATCTCAGCACTAGAGCTTGACAGCTGGAATACTCTGCGCTCTCCGGTTCCTCTAAATCAGCTCCACGGATTCCGAAACCCCTCACAGAGAACAGCAATGCTAGGAGAGAGGGAGGTAAAAGAACTGGCACTGGGGAAATCAATGCCTTCTCCGCTTCGCTCTGCAGCCTGCGATTCATCAAACGGCGCCTGCCGTGCCCATGATCAAACCCAAACATATTAGTGGCTAAACATGAGAGCAGATTGAAGGAGCTTCTTACAAGCACTCAGTGTTTATCTTACTCTGCTTGCGCTCAAACAGACCATCGAAAGAGCTTTTGGCACCGCCTCATAACTTCAACATTCTCCTTAATTTAAAACCTGCTGGGCATAAAGCCACGTTGAATACGACTCGAGGGTTCCACCACTCTCTGCCAACCATCAGAATGTGTTGACGTCAGATATGCTTCTGTGATTCTAAAATGTCTTATAAATCTAAGACTTTACACTGAAGTTCTTCAGCCTGTCTAGAGAGACTGTCTAGAGGTTGACTTCAGGCTGACGAAAGATCAGAGCGTGGTAAACTGGTCATAATCAAACGCACCTGAATTTGGCAAATACTGATTTTTCAACACGCACTCCAAAACAGCACACTCTAATTAAAATAAGCAAGTGTACTTGGTTCATTTTTTATAACTGTAGTAGTTGTTTTATCTGTGCAATAAAAGGGTCTATGTCTATGTGAGTGATGTGTCAGATATGAGATATTAATATATATATATATATATATATATATATATACCGTATATGAAGGAAAGTATCAAAACTTCTTTAGCCTGTCCAGTGAGACCTAGGTTGACTTCAGGCTGAATACTTATGAGTACTTATTCTGAGCATATACTGTATATGAAGGAAAGTATCAAAACAGTATCAAAGCTGGAGAAATGTTGAGTGCTGTTCCAGACTGGACTGAAAATTACAGCTAAAATGACTTTATCTACTTAAACATCCTAGGGATTTTTGTTCTTGCCGTTGTTGCATGTGGTTTTCTCACTTGGAGGTTGTTAAATATAATTATCTTTTTTTTTTCATTTCGTAAAGCTCTTTGGCAGCAATGTGTAAAACACTATACAAACAAATTTAATAAAAAACTTATTCTGCTTTCAGCTGGCTGTTTTAATGTGGGATGCAAGTTGCCACCCTTCTCAAACACTTGGACTGCGAGGTACCTCCCAAAATGCCACCCTAATAAATCAGAAACTTAAAAATGATGACTTAAAAATGGTATGTCTGCATATAGCATCTGACAGGTGTAAAACTAATGTGTTCTCATTATTGATCATTGCTGTAATTTGCTCAAGTACTCCTGCCCATCTCCTCTAATTACTGCTGTATTAGCAGTAAAATACCAATCGAAATGTATCTGGAGGCATAAACCTGGAATGCTGTGCCTCCACCTGTGGGAAAAGGTAAAACTGTGCTGAGTTAACACTTTTGTAATGATTTATTCTTGACTTTTGATCATTTGACCAGAAAGACCCACTGCAATGCAGTAGATTTTGTATGCTACTACAACACTGCCAACTTATTTATTTTTTGTTTAAATTGATCCGCCGCAGGTTTTACTAACATCAAACTTTGTATCAGACATTCACATATTAAACTAGCTTTTGTTCAATAATGACGTGCATTTAATGTAAAAGTAATGTTGTTTGCTGTATAAAGGTTTTGAGGCATCCCCAGGGAAGTATTTTCAGCAGTTCCTAATCTATAAAAACCATCAGAAAGGTGCTATTGTGGTGTTTTGCTGCCAGCCCTAGACTCTAATTGATTTAAGGCCTGTCTAATTAAAGGAAAGTGAATGAAATGCATCCAGACCAGTGATTTGATGGAATTAATGAAGCTCCGGCTAAAGCCAGTAATTGGTTGGAATTCCATTAGGCGTGGATTCCCTCAAACACACCAGCTGCAAACACGCAGGGCATGTGCTTTTGTACAGAATCACCCAGCGTGGCTGCTGGGTATTGACTCCCTGTTAGCTTGAATGATACCTAAATCCACACTGCCTAAATTTACCTTTTGCCTGAAGAACTAGACACACAGCAAGAACAAGCTCTCATTATATACTGTACATACAGTTAACACACACAGGCAAAATTATATTTGCAAAAAATATAGATGCCAACCCTATAACAGTATAAAGAACTTCACTGTGTATGCGTGATGACTGGTCTAAGCATACATTTAGGCAATGAAGAATATGCACAGCGTATAATCCAATATAATGGAAAATAATAAACATCTGCTGCATATAATCACACTTACTTGAAGACATACAACTCTCAATGAAAATATAGGTAACACTTTATTTCAATAGTCTACTTTAGGGAATTTGGAAAATAATGTTTACTTAAAAAAATGTTTTAAACGTATAAAGGAGAGAGAAGTGGAGTAGGGGTGAAGGGATGAGCTCAGTGATCTGAATGTAAAGAAGACAGTAATTAACATCAGTATACTCCTGAATTCTTATTAAGTGTGAGTGGAGGCATTTTACTACGCACGGAGAGACACGCTAGAGAGACCAAGAGGTTGTCCACAGGTTTGACCTGAAGCATGAATAAATAAATTATTACTGATCCCTCATTATAAACAGCCTCCACAGCCAGACATAACAAACCTACAGCAAACCCAACCCCGCTTCTAGAAGAAAAATTACAATTTAAAAAGTTCTGCGGAAAGTTCACGATTGATAATTCTGTGCCTATAGCATGTTGAGCCTGATCTAGCAGCTAAGGGCCTCTGAGCACCAGCGCTAATAAAACACAGTGTTTGCATTGGCAAGGTGCTTTCATCTCTTCTAATGTTAGTCTGTTCATCTTCTAAATCAAATATTTCTGCCTGCCCAGAGCCATGGAGCCACATGAAAATTATGGTGGTATTAGCCGACAGAAGAATCCATGGTTTTTTCAAGCTGGTAAACATTATCCACAGGAAAAATCACACAGTAATAGCAGGTCTTTGGGATTTGATCGACTCTGTACACTGAGAACCTTTCTGGTATTAGATTCAGTGGTTAAAATATACGTATGATGGCTTGTATATGCCATATTTTATTATTTTAACTATTTCATATTTTCATATTAATAAATTTTATATAATAGATAGATATAATATAACTTTTTGATACCACAGTGCTTTTCTTCCAAACTGGCTGATATCTGTATGCATAAAATACCTCAATATTTATTCTGGCTGAAATTTAGCCCTTTAAATCAGGACTTGCTGAGAAAAAGTCACGCCGCTTGGTGCTCGGCGCCCTAATTAAATACGCAACCCAAATCACGAAGGTACCCGTCCCTCTGTAAACCATATGCCCATCAATAGAAAACATCAGTCCAGGTTCGCGCCACCATCTGTCTCATCAGCAATTGGTAGTTTGTTCAGTTTAATTGAGGGATTTGTCCAGTGCATCTGCACACTCCAAAAAAAAAGTCAAAGCTAAATCACCCACATTTCTGGTCAATGGTCGCCTATCCAACAAGTAAAAAAACAGATAATTACTACTTTGCTTTGACTGGAAACACACTTTTGCCTGTTTTTTTTTCTTTCTTTTTCAACCTCATTCCTCACTGTTTTGTTAAGCTAGCTATTATTCCATCTCTAAAATGGCATTAGAAAATCGGTGCTCTTTGCTGTCAACGGTACACTGACAGCGATGGTCATGCATAAAGCAGTTGGTTTAGCGAGCTGTGTCAGGAGAGTGTTAGCGTTAGATAGGCGTGGATGTAATCATCTTTCTGATGGGCGACAGCAATTACAGTGCAGAGAAAGAGCATTGTCAAAGGGGCTATTTGTTCAACTCCCTTCACTCTCTCATCCTCGCTCTCGCTTCCCTTTTAATGTCCGAATTTCAACTGGGAACCGTCGGTCCTGGAGACTGCAGCTTATGTGCATAGATGCTTAAACTGAGATGCACTAAGAGTCTCTTTTAACAAATTTGCAATATGATATTAGCTACTGAGATGATTTCCCATTGGAAAATCCATCCATAGTGGGTAACAAATCCATGGTAACTACTGTATGTTGTGAAATACATTGGTAATACTGTAAATTTCTAGCTGTTTCAATCTTGAACCACACAGCTTAAGTTACCAGCATACCAGCATACGTATTTTCCATTTATCCAGTATTTTGCATAGTTTCAAGTGCGTTCTGAGTGGTTGCAATGAAACAAGAATGCATTTATCGAAACCCTTTTTACCTTGTGAAGGTTTATAGAATTGGTTCATATTGATCAATGCTGGTTTCTGGTGAAATCGTTGATCGAAATGGTTGATCGTGGGACTGGTTAAGCTAGTTAATTAGAAGTCTGGTGGTGACAGCAGCAAACCTGCAATTTATTTTCAGCAGGGCATAGCTCTGTGACTTTCCTCTGAGAACTAAGCAAATATTTGCTCTGAGAACCAAAAGCAAAGCTCCGTTCAGGATCAGGGCCAGTTCTCTAGAAGCAGTAGATGTGCCTTTGATTATGTTCCAATAAATTTGCAACCCCTTAAGAGTTGAATCGACCACCGCACAGTGCCTCTGTGTACTGTTTTCATTAAGACATATGGAAAAACACACATTCAAGGATCACGGCACACTACGATAATTGGCCTTCCTCCACGACTAATGCAAGACGGCCGTTAATGACATTTGCTGAGGAGGAACATCGTCTACAGCAGTCTAATAAACACCATTTAAAACGACTTCATCCCGAACTGACAAGAGGAAATCTGCTTTTGGCAGAGCTGCTCCCATACTATTAACTTGACTCTGCTTTTTCAACAAGCCCTTCCATTAGCCTAAAACCATCACGCTGTCAACATAATACCTCTCGTTTCTGACTAACCACATGAAATAATAATGAGGCAAGTGGGGAGAGAGATTAAGACGCTGATGGGCTTCCTGTGGATGGAGACACTCTAATAGCAATGTACAACTATGCACTAAAAGAGTTCCCATCCATCACTGCATGCCTGAACATTGGGCGAGAAAGTAAGTGATCGGTTATTAAGCTGATCCAGAGAAGTTTGCAGACTGCAGTCTGGCCAAGAACGAGAACAACCCACTCCTGATGCAAATGCGAACTGGGGATCAATGCTCTTCGCCCACTGAATCTGGTCCCCAGTGCTGTTAACAAGCAAGAAGTAATTGATTAAGACAGCCAGCACACGCAGAGTAATGAAGCACACAAACACACCGACGTGACTACATGCTCAGAAGCGAACAGTAGGTATGCCGCAAATGTGCAGCTCAGTCAAGGGCAGTGTCTTTATTAGGGAAGTCTTCATTACACCTCAGGCAGGCGAAGAAATCAGAGCATCTTTTTTCATATCCTGCTACTTGTAGAGGGCCTCTGGTGGTGCATGCAGGCTAATTGACCCATCCATGGCCGAGGCTTTCAGGAGCGGACGGGCACAGAGCCTGGAGTGCTGAAATAATTGACTTGATGAAATGAAGAGCAGAAACTCTCAGAGGATAGCTGCCTCATCCATGCACAACCTCTGTCTCGCTCTCTCTCTCTCTCTCCAGCCTTTTTGCTCTGTTGTATCAAGGGAGAATTCACTAAAGTGTTGTGGAGCAACAGTTTTAGTCACAATGAAGACCATCTTAGTCACTAAAAAAAAAACGCAATCCAGTTGCCAAATGTGCATAAAAAGTGCTATGTTGTATTTAAATCAAGTTATTTTCATTATTTTCTGGTGAAAAGTAAGCAGAAAACTGCATTAAATTACAAAGGTATGCTAATGTAAAGTTTCTATTGATCATGGCAGCACTTATTCATCAAAAGCTCATCAAATGAGGGTTTAAATCACGCACATCAGAGGTGCAAAGTTGATGAGTGCACTTTTGGGCATTTTAAAGAGCTGATTCTAGCACTCCTCCACTGCTGGATCTTCAAGAGATTTGACAAACGTCAAATCATGTTACCACAGTTGAATATGAGTTGGCAGTCTTTTTTTATGCAAGAAAAAGACAAAAACAAATGGCAAGAAATGTCTTTCTGTTAAGTTACTCTTCTGAGTAACTGATCATAGAACCAGTGTAGTCTGATTAAAGTATGAAAGTGGTGAAAGTAGACTGAAAACACACAGCATGATTTAGTTTATCAAGTGAATCAAAAACAAAGTGATCACTGAATCATAAACACATTTTTTGTTTAAGTAAATTGAAAATATACAGCATGATTTAGTGTAGTTGGGTTCACATATTAATGACTCTTATGAGCCAATTTTTGTTTACTGAATCAAAAACATACAGCAATTAGTGTGGTTCACCACCAAATAAATCACATATACTGATTTGATGCAGTGTGAAACACTACCTGTTTGTTTACAGAAGTTGCAAAGAGAGAATGTTTTTCATATAAGCTAAATGAATCAGAAATCGAAATCAAATCAAAAGCTTGTGAAATCGAATCAGGACTCACAAGACTGGGAATTGCACCACACAAATTGCATTCAACAGATTTTTGTCATTATACGATTTGCATAATTTCTTTAGTGAATCAGGCGGCAAAACAATGCATGCATACAAATTAATAGAAATAATAGTGAACAAAATGTATTTTATGTGCATTCCCCCATGACTGATCAGCCAAATCCATCTTCTACAGGGCAGTGTGCCATTCTCACCTTTAACGCAGCACTACGCAGGCAGACTGACTCAACAACCCACTTAAACAAACGCAAACCCTGCAGAGGACCATGGAGACCTGCGTGTGTCTGACCAGACCTCTTATAATAGACATCAGTATGCACTGAAGTGAAGGTCGAGAGTTTGAGACTGGAACAGGAATACGTGTTGCTATTATTAAGGCAGGGGTTTCTTTTGAGAGTATGCTGCTTATTTTCTAGGCACACAGACGTAGCCTGAGGCATTGAGGTGAGGTAGGGATATGACCCTTTGTCGGTGCATTGCAAGGACACTTTTCATAACTATGTGAATTTTTAACGGCTGGGAGAAGTGTCTGTTGCTTCCAAACATTCCAGGATGGTGACACAATTAAACGTGGTATGCTACACGATAGGGCTTGTAACACCATGGGCGTCTATTGGATTGAGTCTCACAAAACATTCAGGTATTTATTATAGGTACATGCTGTATATCAATCCAATATCAATATAAAGAAAATAAACATTTCACTCTTTGTAAAAGTGCTTCATAATGTGGATTTTCATTTTGTAATGTCACCAATGTAAGTCATAAAATATACGAAACCCTGGATTAAAGGTGCTACGTAAGTGAAATTACATTGTATTTATATGATCTTGTATAGTTAATATGTGTATATGCGCAATTTTCCTGAAAAGTGCTTTGAATCCTCCAGTTCGCCAGACTGCAATAATTTAGTATGCCTCCTCTATTTTAAAACCCATCAGCCATCACTGATTACAAAACTGCTGAAATTTGACTTCAGGCTTCTTTTTTGTAGAAGAAAACACTTTAAGTGCATTTCCATTATTCATAAGTAATCAAACAATACTTAAACTTGAAAAAATTAAAAAAACTATCCTGTTTACATGAGTGACAATAAGCATTTACTAAGATCAGTTAAACGTTGGATTCTCAAACGTATGCGAGGTTCACGGCATAGAATCTTAAAGAGATGTCCAGGAGTTTTGTTTGAGATCCTATCTATTATGGAAGATCAAGTGAAGTTACTGTACCTAACTGAGAAGGGGATATCAGCCGCATTTGCTGGCAAATATGAAACAACAGACACTGACATCGCAGCTGGCCGATTCGATATTGTGTTCGATTCTCCAGTATTGCTCGTGGGTGTTAAAAAGTGCATTTATGCTTTAAAGCTATGCTTTGAACAGATGTTTACCGTGAGCGTCTCATTGGGATTTTCTATGCTGACTGATTTGTTGCACGCCGTTCTGTTGTTGTGGGCACATTTCCATGCCCCGAAATGTGACGCTGAATGAAACGAACTGTGATTGGTTGTTTGACATGTCAGTCAAACGGCCTTATGGGCGGGCCTTGACCAAAGAAAGCGGCTATGAATTCCAGACCTTCAGCCGTCAGTCTGGTTACGCGAGACTACCATACATGCAACTTTAGTTTGCTTTTCAGCCATTTTTTCTTTGTCATTTGATTTTAGAGTACACTGTGACCTGGATACAATTGTGAGATTCACTCGATCACACCTGTAATGCCTGATGTGTATAGGCAATGGAGAGAGAGAGAGAGAAAGAAAAAGACACAGACAGAGACAGTTCATCTCTATGCACAGCATGTGCTTCAGTGAACAGGTGGCAGGGAGTGTGAGGTACAGCGACATGGATGTGAAAGGGCGAGAAACACACTATAATTGCCCTAACTACGTTAGAGTTGGTTTCTCAATAGCACTGCCAGCAACACATGCCCGAAAGGGCTTATCTGGCAGGAAAGATGCAATTTCTGCCTCGTTGAACTAACCAAAGAGACTTACTCAATTCAAGTAAATTACAGAATTTCTATAGTAAAACACTGAGGGCTGTATAACAGGACAAATTAAGAATACTAGGCCAAATGACTATTATAGGAGTCGATTATCGAGAGGAGATACGATTTCTGAGAATTATGAGTATGGTGATAACATTCACTGGTGCAACCTTGAGAGATCCACTCCCATGGAAAAAGAAATCAATGCAAACATTTTTCAGTCCCACTGCCTTGGGTATCAGGACTGGGTTGGGACAGATGTGGTCGTGTGGCGGAAGAAAGGAGAAGAATATGTCGAGCTGGAATTAAGGGTTGTTTTTGTTCATTGGGCACACAGAGAAAAGAAGAGAGGAACGGCAGCGTGCGAGAGAGTGAACGTGCTGAGAAAGAAACCACGGGGCTTCTGGACTCTCATAGGGATAAGCATCATCATACAACCAGCTTTCTTTTTCTTCTCCTCCTCCTCTCCTCTCGCTCTCCTCTCAGTCTGTTGCTGTGCCTCTGTTGGGTGTTTCAGATCAATGCTGGCACTCCCAGTGCTCACTGCTACAGTGCTGTCTGTACGGAGAGATTTCAATCCCATTGATAGCGGAGGTTTGTCTCTGCACTGAGGCATGGGCCAGCATTTTAATCCAGAGGCCACTCTGCTATGCCAAAACACTCTCAAGGGGGGCATTCATTCTGCGTCTGTGTACACTGAACTCAAGTTTCTTCCAGGCTTAAGGAACCTTTGCACTCCTTACCATTCGCCATGTTTGCTATTCAAATGTATTCTAGTCAAATAGCCCTGACATCAGGATTATGCCAATAGGTGTCAAAGGTAACAGAGAAGGTATACATCTACAATGAATCCAGATGATGAGAAAAGTTGAGTAGGATCTTAAAGTCATATCCATACATACCCTATTTACTTTCTTAACAGACATTTCTGGTCTTCAACAATAAGTCACTGTAATAGAGATAACATTTTTCCATTTAGGTTCAATCACAGACAAAACTGTTTGAGCAGATGATTCTTTTTAGTGATTCAAAACCATATGGTGTGCAACCAACCTGCAAAGAATCGTTCAAAAAAACTGGTTTGAATCCTGATGAATGCTTAAACTGAATAAACTCACTGAATCAGTCAGAGCAGACACTGAATTAATAGTCAAGTCACTTATTAAATTGCAAGTTAATTAATTTTGTGCTCTTAAGGTTTGTGATATTAGAAACACTTCTGTTTGACGGTCTATATAACAGTGTGTAGTTCCTGTTCTGTTTTTTTCATTGAATATCCTGTTTCACTCAGTCAAATTATGACATTTGAAATTGACAATCTTCATTTATGGCATGCTGTTTAAAACAAAACAGAAGGTTTTTAGGAGGCTCAAAAATGCAAAAGTGCAAAAGGAAGCAGCCATGGTAATTATGGACAGCATTTTAATCAGACCTTTCTGGGAAGAGTTATTTACCGGAACAAAACTATTAGCATAGTCTGGTTAGAGCTAGTCTTTTATACTACTAAAGGATTTTTACGTGTCACTTTGGATCTGTACTCTAACAATCTTAAATTTTACTGCCATAAAAGGTAAACAAAGTTGAACAAGGAAGCAACATTCCAAACCTAAAGCAAGTAAATAAAAAAATGAAAAAACTCATAGAGCATTACTTGAATAGCTGTGCAATTATCCATAAGCCATGTCCATTTGAAGGAGTGGCTATACAGGTGACACATGGGAAATGTCACTGAAAATGAAAGGTTTTAAAAGGTGTAAAAAAAAACATCTTGAATGTTGAAATGTCAAGGATTGCTCTCTCACTTTTCAGTAACACATAAACACACTCACTCTAAAAGTCGCAAAGTTTCTCTGCTGAATTTATCAAATTTTTCATTCAGCGAAAACTCTTTGACATAGAACTCCCTTTGCCACAACAAAACAAAAATCCAATTATCATAGCATTCGAACACAACAGTGCCAAACGCAGAGACTGAAACAGTCACACAGAGGAGCAAAAAAGAAAGAAGCAAATTAACTGAGCATTGTGCGTCAGCCTGAAACTGCTCCCGTGTCCCTTCCCCTCCCTTTGCGTTTCATTTTGATCTCTTTTTTGCAATTGCAGGTGCAACTTGTTAAAGAGAATTCTATTTCTCTTATCCACAACGTGGATGTTTTGCTGCATAACTAAAGTAAAAAATGTAAAATTTTAAATAGCAATGATACAAATTGATAAAGTATGCAATTGCCTGCAAGCTTAGCTGCAATGTCTTTTTGACCACGTAAAAGTTCAATTCAGGTTGACTATTTGTAACCTGAACCTCTATTATGTCTCCTCTCCCTAATTGGAAATGGACTAGAAAATCATGGTTGCCATGTAAAACATACTGTACTTAATGTTGCAGTTACATGCACCATAAAACAGCACAAGTGTGATGTTTTTATAATGTACTGAATGAGGTTTATGTCCTTAAACACATATAGTGGACTCAACAGCTCACCCTATACTCTATATGTGGAAAAAGACCCTAGTCCATAAAAATTTGTGGATCTTTCAAGAGTCAGAGTATAGCATTTGGAAAAAGTCAAAATGGCTCTTGTGATTCTCCTCTCTCCTTTTATCTGCTCTCTTCAGAGAGAAGCATACCACTCTCAAGGCCCAGGGAGAAAATGAAAACGCACACATACATACGCGCATGGAGGAACACAAGTACAGAGCAAAGCAAAGAACGTATGATCATAAAAAAATAAAAACTGTCCATCAGTCATGGAAGATAGGTAAGTGCACTTTGCAATAATTTCTGCAATGGTTTACATTATGTGCATGGTGTGCAGGTTGGAGGGTTTCCGATGGGAGCAGCGAATGCTTCCAGGAAGTCTCAAGAAACCAGTCTGAGCCTTGCATCACAATCCGTGTTCGTCTGCCTCCCTTAATGAAACGCTATTAAACCCACTGCAGAGCCATTTGGAAAACAACGACGACAACAAAACCTCCCCGTAAGTAAAGACTTGCTGCAGGGCATCATTATGCCCCAATCTCATTTAGTAGTGCAGGTAACACAGTGGAATCATTACCCTGCGTCTGTTACTCATACAAAGGAGACTACGGTCCATCTGGAACTTGACACCAAACATCTGAATAGCACAGTGGCCAGATAACGGGGGGAACGGGCATCCTCCCATTACAGGATCCCTACAGCGACTGTGTGAGCAGATGTTGCTGTTTATATATTCAGGTGTAGGCTCTGATTGACCGCAGTTCAGGCTAAGTTCCCCACTGAGCAGTAGGCGCTGGTCCGAAAGGGTAAAAGAGAAATGAAAGAGTGCTTAGTTCTGGTTCCTGTGGTACACCCTTTGAATTGAGAAAATGTCAAGTTTATGAATTTTGATTGAAAATCAAGTTTAATGCTGTCTTTTTATGTTACTTAGACCAAAGCATGGCCCAGATATCTCACTTAATACTTTGATTTGTTCAAAAAAAATGATTCAGTCATTAACAATACAAAAGACTGCCTTTATGAGTGAATCATTTCCTCAACTGACACTACTGTTTGATTTCGTATGTAATTACGCAGTTTTCTAATAAAAGCAGTGCACTGCGCATTTACAAAGATATCAGTTAAGGGCCATTCTCAAAGATTTCCACTGTGCTTTTTTTATTGTTAGGGTTTGTGGTTTTATTTTTTTTCCATTGCCTTGTGTAACATATTAGATGTGTCACAATTGCATAAGTGCATACTTATACACTTTTCTATGACATTTTAGTGGGATTTGAGTGCTCACACAGAAAATTTCAAAAATAAAAAAAAGGACTTCAAATAGTCAGATAATGAACTTAGCTAAGCAAAAAAAGGAGAACTGTGTTAACGCACTGTCAAAGCTTTCCTCACATAGAGGTAGGGAGGAGCCATCAGCCTCTGGTAAAAATCCACAAACTGCTAGTCAGTTGAGTACATAGTGTACAGTGTACAGTATGTCATTTGGGACACAACTATTAGCTCAAATACATGTACTTCTCACTCAGCTCACCAAAGCTAAAAAAATGGAATATGAAAACCAGTGTTTTCACTTAATAGGTCTTTGTGCTATACAGCACGCTCGGGGATACTGCGTCAAGTGAACGCATGCCTCTATTAAAGTCAGTGTTCTGTACTGCTAGGTCTTGACACAGCAAAAATCACTGTGTCTCACTTTTGGCAGTGTTCAGTTTTCCATAGCCTTATGCCTTATGGAGAGTAGCAGGGTGGGAAAAATCCCAGTGTATCCATGCAGAATCCTGTTATTAACTATAAGTGTTTGGTGCCAAAGGCCTCTTTTTTTTATCCAGCTCCCAACCATAACCAGCAGCGGGAGAGGTGAAGGATGACTCTGCTCTTGATCATCTGTGTGTTTGTTTTACTGAAGTTTCAAGGTCTTCTCAGCCTAGACAGTTTTTCTTTCTGTTCTCCTGTGTCATGCTGGTGAAAGGCCAGCAGTGTGCCTGGAATGGACAACACCCCACAACCCCCCTGCACGATAGCTGCAAAAGAAAAGTTCCCATGAGAAAAACAGCCATTCGCTCAGAGGTTTCCATTCTGCTGCTCTGTTGCCCATTAGTTGAACTGGGAGGAAGTCATGTTTGAAAGCAGACAGGAAGTGAGGATGGGCATGAGTGACAGTGTGAAGATGTTTTAATGGCTGGGGACCATTTAGCAACACAGACTTGGAGAACTGCCTGACATGCCTTGTGCTTCTACACACTGGAACCGTTTCACACCTGTGGGAGTGTAAGCCTTTTAGTGTAAGCGTGTGTGAGAGAGAAGTGTGAGACATGCACCATTAGCGCTGTGTGTGTCAGTCACGCTGGCCGAATATCTTGCTGGTGCATCCAGGAGACACATTCCTGCGTTCGACTTCAGATCCAAGCGATGTGTGCAATTTATACTCTGAGTTAAAGGATTAGTTCACCTAGAATGAAATGTCATCATTTACCCGCACTTTTGCCAAACCAAACCAGTATGTCTGCATTTCTTCCGTGGAATATATGACTGTACAGATCACATTGCAAAAATTTCAAATAATGTTTGAAATAAACTTTGTATGATGAGCAGTATGAATTTTTAAGATGTTACTCCCTGACAATCTTGCCCTCAAGATAAATGGATCATTGTAATTAAATAATTCTACCCGTTTTTGAAAATAGATGAATGATTCATTAAAAAAAATGTGAAAAGAACAACTAATACAACTAATACAAACAACTAATCCACAAATCAGACATTGTTACTTTTCCTGAATGCACCAAGGAGATTTTTAGCATTGTTATTAGTAACTAATATTATCATTAGATGTAAATCCTCAAACTTAAAAACAAAGACAAAAAGCTACTCTGGCAACTACCTGACATCTTCAAACTTTACCTTGCCTTTCGTGTTCAACAGAATACGAAAACCATTCTGGTTTAGAACGACAAGAGGGTGATTAAATGAAGACAGAATGTCCTTTTTAAATTTGTGCGATCTTATCCATTTTACACATGGGAACTGCAGTCAAAATCCCTGCTGACAGAAACCCTGAGGGGTGAGGGTGGCGATAAAACTTTCTGTGGAGGCTGTACAGAACACTCATCTGAAGTTATGGTGAATGTGCAACTTCTGTGGTGCAAGCCACCTGCCAACTTCAGCTCCAAATCCACCCACGACGCTAAAGACATGCAAATGGCGCAATGTTCGCCTAATCTCATTTAGAGAGAAAAGGGTCTCTTGGAGGCCTAGGGGCATATAGGCACAACACCGAAGAAATTACAGCAGATGGTCTTGGGTTTACACCAGAGCCTTACCTGGCTGCCTTTCCCTTCATTACATGCTACACAACATTAATTACAAGCTAACACCATTGCCATGTAGATGCCCAAAACGCTGCTTAGCCAAGTCCAACTTTCCAAAAGTTGACTGCAGACTCCCATTCTAATAAGATCCGATCCTATTACAGATGCATTCAGTGTCGTCTTAAAAATGGTTCAATACAGTAACACCGAGTTAATTGATGCCCGTGGACTTCTTCTTTCTTGCTTCAGCGTGATAACTGGCAGAGTTAATGAGGATGACCCCCTCCAGAGTAAGTCTGCTGTGGGCTTAACTTGGCTCCAGGATCTGCTGTGCCGATTTAGCGTTCGGTCTTCTACTAGCAGACCTCCTTTTGTGTTGTTCACTTTCAGCACAGCCCTAATCCAGCACTAAAAGCCCTGATTCTGCAGTAATCCAAGCCAGTGTGTGTGAAGATGTGACAGAGGAAGCCATTGATCTTTGAGTTTACCCAGGGAGTTGGAATAGTGGCTTTTATTAAACCTTTCCTCCACTCACGGATAGTTTGTATTGTTGGCACACGGCGCTGCATGTATTACTATTATTGTGAAGTATTTGGTGATCTCATCACGTCTGGCTGTGTGTGTGTGTTGACTTGAAAAAAAGACGGAGGAAGGAAAAAGACAAACTCATGCAAGCAGGTTGAGTCATACACAGAGATAAGGGCGTAATCGGTATGTGCTGCAACCTGGCAACGCCATCTTACACTTTCCCATAGCTAAATTACTAGCTTTTTACTAGCTGGTTCTATTGTTTGAAATAAACTTTCTCACAACTACTAAAGACTAACCATAAACCTAGCTCTAAGTTATTGGTTATTGACCGTTAAATGAAAATGATTTTCCGCTAATCAGTGTTTGCCAGAATTTTAATATTGTTCATCCTTAAAATTAGATATTTTTTAAAAACTACAATGACAACAACTTAAAGGACACACTATACATTTGCTGTCATAGCATGACAAACGGTGATCAGTTGAGTAATCTCTTCTTTACAGACCTTTCAGGTACTTGGAGTATGTCCCCCTTTGACTTTGACCTTTGAGAGTCTATAGTTAGAGATTTCAACTGGAAAAGCAAGGACAGTGGGAACGAAGGGAATGAAAAACATTCACAAGCATTCAGGGGTCACATACGTATGATGCTGTCATTGTGGAAAGGACTAGCAAATAAAATTATATATATATATATATATATAAAATTAGATTTTAAATTTAGATATTTAAAACACTGTAAATGTAAACTTAAATATTTAAAACATACTGCACATATTCTATGATTTATGCCCAACAGGTGAGAGAGAACAGAACATCCCTACCCCCTGCTAAAGTCCTTCAGGCCCCTACTTGGCGCACCTTGGGAACCCACAGATCAAAGGTCGAGAGGTCAGATAAACAGCTCTAGCAGCAGGAGTCACGGGTGAGGCCAGCGGGCGATAGCTGATACTTTTTTGCTTCGCTGCTCAAAGCCACAGCGGGGTCATCCGGAGCCCCTCGACAACGCCAGCTGCTTTAGTCATCATTACTGTTCACTGGCTCCAATTCTGTTCAACTTGAGGAATCTTCTGGATTGATTTAGTGTGTGGTGCTATACATGCCTGCAAGCTATGGAGTGCAGTTGTTACCCTGACAACCTGAGGGCTCGGCTATATTTATATTCCTTTCGGACAGGAGAAAAATCCGAGACCTGATCGCTTCGTCCAGGCCAGAGTTATTACTTTTCTGTGAGAGTAATGAAACTGAACTGCGGTGAAGGACATACTCATTTGACCCAAGTGGAAAAAAAAGAATGTTGCAAATAAAAATGTTTACAAAGTACAAAATAAAATGTACCACATAATACAATGCATTGAGACCGCCGGATGCTGTTGCTAAGATATCAGGATATTGCACTGTTGCCATACAAAGCCAGATAATAAAATCTTGGCTTCTTACTACAGGATAACAGCAGATAATGGTTCTAGATGGTATCCGGATCCCAACAGCAGCTGGTCTGATAAAATTGCTGGTTCCCTCAATCATGGTAATACCATTACAGTCTAAGTAGAGTAGTGTGCGTGTGTGTTTTAGCTTAAAGTCTTAAAGGGACAGACCACCACAACAGCACATTCCCATTTACACATTCCATTAGCCTTCATTCCCAGCCATCACTCACAGTACTGCACCTGAGCACTGAAAAATGGCCCATTTCATGCCCACGAAAGAGGTCGTGATCCTCTGTTCCAGCATAGTTCCCACTTCTCTACTGCTGGGAAAAAAAAGAGAGCCATTTTTATGGGCATACACACATAAACATTGTCTATCACATATGAAATTTCTAACAAAGCAGGGTTTCAGCTCTAGGGACCGACCTCTGTGTTAGATGGTTGACTTAAAATGGCACCATCTTGTCTGGATTTGGGTTGGGGAGGATGGAAGCGTCAAACACGCGGCCTCTAAATACAGCATGCATGAAACGCTCTCTAATTAAGATCTAAGAGGGATTATAACATTAATTCTGAAGGGAAAACCCTGTCGTGTGAGAATTAAGTTGGCACACACCCCTGCTTCTTATTTTGGGTGCTGGAGGCGACTTTCTTGAATTTGTAAAAACGAGTCAAGTAGTCATTAGTGAGCGTGGCTTTGTAAAAATGAAGATTTCAGATTCTGAAATGTCACAATCCATATTACTTGACGAAGTCATTGACTGTTAAAATACAGTCTTGTGAGGGGACCACCCACTGGTATCCTTATTCACCTCACCCTGGTGGCTCGCTCCCCAGGCACACCCTGTCAAACTGGGCTCCTGTGAAGCATCTTTTCAGAAAAGGAGGGGCTCAATCTTCTTGCTCCAGGTTTATCTGAGGGTATATTTAAAGGAATAATCCAGGTTCAGTACAAGTTTAGCTGATCTCAGATCTCTTCCCATAATTTTTTTTTCTTTCCTTCCTTTAAAATGGAAGTTACGATGAGGCAATGACAATAGAAGTCAATGGGGCAAATATTTGGAGGATTTAAAAGCAAAAACACAAAGCTTACATTAAAAACACTAACACTGTGTTATGTAAAATAACCTTTCTATTACTTTCAAATTTTTCTTAAAACATATTTGAAATAGAATTTTTTTGTAACATAACAATTGCATGCTTTCTTAAACTTTGAATAGTATTTTTTTTTTTTTTTTACATATGTTTATGGATTGGCTGCTTTCACTTTTATTGCATGCCTCACTGTATTATTATAGTAGCAAACATTTTGCTGCCATATGTGCTGTTGATTGATCTTAGCTCGTAACGAACCTGGAATATATTCCTTTAATCTAAATTGACTACAGTAAAGGTTGAAAGTGCTTCCTGCTTCTGAAATACGTCCGAACAGACACGCACACCATCCCAAGGGATGCCAAAGTCTACGCTTGTCTGTTCACAATCAAGAGAAAGTAAAAGAGTGTACTGGTGTGTTTGACCTCCCTATGGGCTGCTGTAACAGAACCCGCGTTGATCTCAAAGCTCTTTTAAAGAGCAAGTGTTTGTCATTAGGAGGAACTCTGTTCCCGTTAGTCCTCCAAGATCACATCAACCCCCCCCCTTTCACTTCGAAACACCCCTACCTCTCAGCATGAGGACCTAGGGCTGATAACCACAACAGGATTAAAACCAGGCTGACAGAAACAATCCTCAGTCTTCTCAGACTTACCGACCCGGGGAAGGTCATCGTTAAAAATCAACCGCAAGAGACGGAACATAGAGGCCAGTTGAGAGCTTGTTAAAAGAAGTCCTGCTACAAGATCTCTGCTTATCTCTCTAGTGCAGGATTATAATTCATATTTACAACATGAAGTTCTTAACAGTATTGACAGATTGCATTAACATAGTTTAGCATTCATGTGATTTGAGTAGATTCACACTGAAAATGAGCATTTCCTACTATATTGACATGTTGATTTTCTGCGATTAGAATAGTGAACTACTTTATGGAAGTGATTTTTAATATTAATAAATTCAATATTAAAATTTTAATATGTAGAAATATTTAATAAACTTCTTTGTATCATGCCTAAGGAATTCCAATAAAATGGAGAAATTCTTTTTCAATGTATTAATTAACAAAAGATTTACTTTTCAAGTTTACAGTAAATGTTTAAATAAATAGACAATGTCTTTTTTTATTTGATGGATAAATAAGAGAAAAAAGAAACTGGCTAATGCTTCGAAAACCAACTTTTAAAATGCATTAAAAGAAAAAAACCTTGAACAGTCCATTTGCCAAATGCTTTTCTTTGTTATTGAGTTAATTCATTATTTTGTTACATTAACAAATTAAATACACAGTCTTATTAATGTATGTAATTTATTTATTTAAAAAAAAATCACGTATTAACTTATTCCTCTGGTACTCGTAGTGTTACAAATAAATACTCCTTTTATCTGTGGTAAAAGTAATTTATAGTTTAATTTTATATATACAAGCAAAAGGAAAGTGACTGAAATTCCACAGGTCTTGCTTTTAAGAGACCAATGAATGGAGTTACAGACTGATCAGTGCTAAACATGTGAGTCATCAACACAGAATCAAAACAAAGTTGTATCGTTAGCACTAATGGAACGAGCAGGAAATGAGAATGACCAAACAATCTGCCAACGTTATGAGTCACAGTATCTCAAAAGGGCACGATAGGGATAAAAAAAATAAAAAGATCTGGCTACCGACTGTATACGACCCTTGAAGTGTGCCTGTGGGTGCAAGATTGAAATACTGGAGAACTCTGACCCACAGAGGGCATCACAGAATATGAACTCTAGACACGGACTGACAGAGAAACCTTTGAGGCGCATGAAAGACCCATTGAGGGCTGTCAGAGTTGAGTTTAGACGGGAATGATGGCAACAAGGGAGAGGGCTGATGTCGTGGCTCATATCAGCGTGCTCTCGTTCTTCCATTTCATCTGTTTTGCCAAGCAGAGGCTGACGGCCTTAGCAGCAGGCCGCAGGGGGTGAAAGGAGGGGGGCAGGTGTGTGTGACGCTGGCCACAGAGGGCCCAGTGTTGTGCTCGCTATCAAAAGGGGAGTGCTCGGAGAGATAGGTGAGTCAAGGACTGAGGTCACCCTGTCTCTGGGAGTCTCAGATAAAGCCCTGCAGGAGATGTTATGGGGGCTCTGGAAGAGGTTAGCAGGCTCTTTCCAGGCGGTTTGCAGCCCACACAAGCCTGTCGATGCCTTATCAGACTCGCCGTTCCGGAATCATCCATCCACTCACACCAGCTTAGATAAACCCAGGACGGAGCTGTGTGGGACACCGCAAGCCTGTGACAACAAACCGACCGGGGGGACAGCAGCAATGCTGAGTGAGGTGCCAGGAACGTAGAACAGAAAATAACCACCGTGCTCGAGCCAGAAGAGATCACATATCTAACGCTGTTGTATCAACAGCCAAAACTTAGCAAAGATCTCCTTAATCAAGTCACTCCTAAGCCTCAAGCCTCAAATGAATCTTTTTAGTTATCAGAGAAGTTATCTCATGGACTTTAATAATATATTGGTAAATGCTGAAATTAACATATTATTGTTCATTCTTAGTTCATGTTAACTAAATGCTAACTAAAAAACCTTATTGTAAAGTGTTATTGTTAATCTTAAGCAACAACAACACAGTGCAGATAGCAGTAACTGTGGCTGAAAACTGCTTCCATTTGATTTGATTCATTTTGGTAGTCAATTTTATTTAAAGCATTTCTTTTACAGTTCTTTTATTTTTTTCTTATTCGTTTACAAACTTTTTTAAGCATTGGTTTTGTTAGTAACATTGCTATACAGATGGTAAAGCCAACATCCTGTCCCAAACACTGGGTTTTCAACATGCTTTAAGTAAAAAATAGTGTTTTTTTGTCAATTTATTTGTTCAGAAAAACAAATTTAACCCATTACCTTGCCAAAACCATAATTTGTTTAAACTACAGGATTGTCAATGACAAGAATGACTACTTTGTCCTCAAAAAACACTGACTGCATCAAACCATTACCTCATAAACAACTTTTTTCTGGCTAACTGGTTGCTAACCAGATTTAAACTGACAATTTCAGCCATTTTTGTGCATAATATGTATCTGATAGTCATAGAGCTTGTAGAACTTCTACTTTCAGGGTTGGAAGATTTAACACCATAAATATCTAGCAGACAATGTTAACATCTCTTCACAGAGAGAGAGTACTGTGTGGAAGAACTTTGATGTTGAGATAAATTAATTACTTTCTTCTTCTGAGGACTTGTGTGTGTGTTTTGTTATAAAGGATGTGTGTTAATGACACGTTAGTTTATCTTCCTCCCGCTCTGAAATTACTCTTGGGCTGCGCAGAGGTGGATCTTCATATAATTAAAATATGCTAATGCCGTCCATACATTTATGTCTAACAAGTTTCAGTCAATTAACGGAGCGAACAGCAGACCACGGCGATAACTCACAACCAATCACAAAGAGGTGATGATGTAAACAAATGAGGGCCATTTAGTTTCATGAAAGTTCTATGAAGTTCTACTTCGCTGGTTCTGCTCAGGTCCTGAAGCTGTACGAGAAAATGGAGGAAGTAATTTCCAAAGCTACACGAGCGTTTGATTGTGTTTGTCCAAACACTCATTATTTTCACACTTCGTTTTTTCCTTGCTTATCTAAAAGACGCTCACTCAAACTCCTCCAGAACAACACTCATCACTGCATTAGTCACACAAACACAGACTTTCGCCTGGAGACCCGATTCACTGTCTAGGCCAAAGCCATTTGTGTGTCATTATAATCAATCATTTAACTGGTTCTAATAGAAAAAAAAAGGACACGCGCAAACAAACAGAGTTAGAATCGAGTAAATCTCCAAAAAGAAACCTCCCGGCATCCTATTATGTACAGAAGTGCTGTCGAAGAAAATCTCACAAATGCTTAATGTTTGTCAGTGATTAACATTTGACATTTGAGACCGTCGTTTCCACAAGAAAACACAAAGCCGAACGCGTCGGTCTGGAACCCGTTAAGCTTGTGTGGTTTAGAGGCTAATCCAGCTGTTTCAAAACCCAGAGATGGATGAAACTCTGATTAGGGTGGCGGATCAGAGGAGATATATTTGGACCACTGTGAATACCCGGAGGAACAGAAACGACAGGAGCCACTTTCGTCTCTTCCGTGTGTCATAGATATAATTGGCAGAAATGCTAGCTAGTTAGGACTGAGTGAGAACTGAGAAGGTGTAAATTATCAGTGAGCATAGCGTGACTTCTAAGCTGCGGTATCTCGAGTTTCAAAACTGAGGTTGCCGAGATTGTGTGTTTAAGATGGATATCAGAAATTCTCTGCAGACAGGGGTGGGAGGTCAGAAAGACAAACTTCAGAGGCCGCCCATAAAATTTATGCTGTCTCTAACATCAGAGGGTAGATATGAGCATTGCTTGTCTATATAAATCCTTCAAGAGAATTAGACTGATTTATACTTCGATACAAGTCAGGTTTCTTTAAAGACATTTATGGCATAATGTTAATTACCAAAAAAAAATAAAATAAAATAAAATCCAGATCATAATTGAACTGCTTCCAATGAATGGGCCACTATTTGGAGGATTTAAAAGAAAAATGTGAAGCTTATAATTTTAACAAAAGCACTTACATTTATTCTTTTGCTAAACAAGTATTATTTGAGTTATTTAAAGGTATGAGTGTCTTTTTTTATGTTGAAGATATTTTGAAGAATGCTTGTAATCAAAAGGGATGGTGCTCATGGACTTTCCTTACTACGGAAGTTAATGAAGACTCTTTGGTTCTTCAAAATATATTCTTTTGAGCTCACCTGAAGAAAGAAATCTTTTAGAAAGACAAGAGGGTGAGTAAATAATGCCATTTTTTGGTGGTGGTGCAGGAGGTGAACTATTCCTTTAAATCATATTTTTATAGTCATTTTAGGGTTTTGGTGTTTATGGCTGTGCTGTAACTTGTAAGCTGTAAAACTGGAGTTACACACATTGCTTACATCTTGAGGCTCTACTTACTGAAAGTGGGTATTTTAACATTTACATATTGGCCCCATTCACTTCAAGTGTAAGTGCCTCCCTGTAACAGATTGCATGTTTTTTTAAGAAAAGGTGGAACAAGAGTAAATTAATTTTTATGGTAATTAACATAATGCTACGAGCTCTGTTGACTACTTAACCCAGAATATACTTTTTTACATGACACAAATGCCAACTGTTCTGGCTGTCTTGAGACTCCTTTAAGGTGGTGCTGGTAGAAGCTCAAATTCATTTCACCAAGCAGAAAAATGCTTTGAGCAAATGGGTTTTGTTTGCCTGGGTAACAGGTTTCATTTAAGGAGACGCACACAATGACAAAGACAGACAGAAAAGCGTTAGTACACTGAGCACATCCTCTGTTTGAGCAATAAAGCTGCTGCCAAGGAAGACTGTGCTTCCCTCCTTTGCTTGTCATCTTAGACATCCATGTGAGATTTTGGATTTTTTTTGGGGGGTGACACATGGCGTAGCCTTATGTACAATGATGTATCACCGCTGCCATTTGCGATTACTGTGAAAGCAAAGTAGCACGGGTGGCCCCTCAATGAAAGAGCAAAGAACAAACAAAGAATATCACATATGGTACAATGCAGCTATTCAGTCGAGAGTGGCAAACAGGGACCTGCGTTAATCTGAAAAGATTTCTCTGAGAGTCTCTATATTGAAGAACATCCATATTTAATCACAGTATCTGGAGTAAAACATCTTGCCGTCTGTGAATCATACACTTGCTTTATTACCGTATTTGCTGGAAACGTCTCGTATTCGCTGCTGGCGACGGGAGGATGGAAAACGGAATGATTTTGTAATGGCTTCTGGCACATCCATTATTCAATATGAAATACCTTGAAAGTTTATTTTACTGTGCTCCGTCTCGCACTTCGAGCTGCCATTTCATATGTGGCTAAATTGATTCAGCGGTGTTGTGTGGGGTGAACCGTTCCAACCAATTTATCATGCAAAAGGTAAGCTGGAGTAACAGAGGACATTGGGAAAGGGAGATACAAAGGCGATTGTGTGGGCACACGCTGATTGGTTTTTAAACAGGTTCTCCAGTCAGTTCTCAGCAGATAAGATGACCATTAATGGCCACAGAGTCAAGCTTCTCAGAGTTGAGCTTTTTGGAAATCAGCAGGCTGACAGTCTGAATCGATATCGGATTGGTTTTTAACCATACAGTTGGGTTGACTAATCCCACAACACCGATTCGGAGGGTTTTGGAAACCGAAGCCTTCGGAATCAAACAGCAGTGTTAAGAAACTTGCAGCAGAGGCGGGTCTGATTATTATTGTTCTATATTAATACGCAGAAAGATGGAATGTTGAGCATCAGGTAATGCAGGATTTGTGGCATGCAAAGAAAGGCAGATTGAAACCGTGGGAGAGAGAGAGATGGTGATGGAGCATGAAAGTGATAGCAAGGAAGAAAAAACACAATAGCTCAAAATTGAGGCTGTATAGTGAGGGAATGCTGGTGGCGGGAGGGGAGGTTGAGAGGCAGTGCCACCAATCTAGTTATAATCCAATGTAGTGATTGCTCTACAAAACTTGCAATCAGACTGGTCTCTGAGCTAAAAATGCCCACTGTGTTACTGCCAAGAGGGGAAAAAAAAATCAATTCAAGCTAATTAACACCTTAATAAGGAAATTCAAGATTTTTGTGATTTTCTTCAGACACTTGCTACATTATCATGTAGTTAATGAAATTGCTTTTAATCATACACTGTTGAGTGAGGTCCAGAAGTCTGAGACCATTAACTGAATACAATTTTTCTTCATTTTAAATCATATGCAAGTTATAATGTGAACAAGAATTTTTATACAAAAAAATAACATTTTGTTATATGTAATCACTCTCTTTTTTATTTTTATCTTCTATATTTTTTTACTTTAATTTATTTACGGCATTATCCAATGCAAGTTCCCCATACAGTTACTATAAGTATATATGCCATAATTATATGCTTATATTTTCATTTACATTTTTTTTCTGTCTTTCTTCATTTTTGCAGAACAAAAGATGGGATTTTTTGGGATCCAAACAACATAACTGTAATTGCAGCTGTTATTGCAAGGGCAAAAAAGCATGCTTTCAAGTTCCAGAAGAAAGAAAGTCACAGGTCTGGTGAGTAAATAAAAAAAAGTTTTCTGTGTGAACTGCTTTTTTTTAAATGACAACGACATGACTCTAGACGTAGTGCAGAACAGTACATATTTTCATTCTTTGGACCCCATAGTGCATCTCTTCGGATGGCATGTCTGTAATGTAGTCAAAGTCATTAAGATCCTGGTCACATCGGTTAACTGCAGGCAGAAGCTAATGATCGGATGAGAGCTGGAGAGAGTGTTTCTGAGCTGGTTTGGATCTAGGGAACATGTGTTGAATCATTTACGCTGTTTACTCTGTGCATCAGAAGGTGTTAGACTCATGCATATTATTTTAATAATCGGAGAGAGGGCGGCAATACCATTCCCACACCACTCAACTGTATAACAGCTTCAGGCTTTTAAAACATAATGTGCATTCTTTTGTTCTAGTTTCCAATAACCTCTTTGAACACCTGATGTCTTTGAAATGCAGCAAACACAGAGATTAAATTGGTTTTTATTTTTGGAATGCCAATAAACCAACAATGCCAACCAATGCATAGGTGCTGTGGATTTATATAGCTGACGCACATCCTTTCTGGCTAAAAATATTCAAGTCCTCTAGACCCAAAGTTCCAGCATTTCACCTAAAGGCCATGAAAAACCAAAAGGTCAATTTCTAAAAGTCCTTTCCAGTGTAAATTTATGATGAAGCATCTTCAAAAAGACACGCTGAGAACTATGCTAGTCTACGATCTCCTGCCT
Organism: Enteromius unitaeniatus; assembly: GCA_032359435.1. NCBI lineage: Eukaryota > Metazoa > Chordata > Actinopteri > Cypriniformes > Cyprinidae > Enteromius > Enteromius unitaeniatus. Next base: position 9,329,564 of record JAUMHI010000051.1, read on the forward strand.
TAGAGGCAAAATATCACTTGTGGCCTTTCTTTAAAATACAAATTGATTCAAGGCCTGCTCCTTCAAAAGAATATGAAGCCTAGTCATTATAAGTTGATCTCGGTTGGGAATCTGATGAAGAAATGAAATCTGCCTTGAAACTTCAAAGGCCTTGACTTCAGTTGAGGCACCTGGCTGTCCGGCACATTTTAGCCCAGTGCTCCTGGCAAAAAGGGTGAATCGGGGACTTTTTTATCAGATAACAAAGCCTAGAAAGACAGGATAACCTTCAGAAATACTGTGGTATGATATTCAAGCCCTAATTTTGAATAGTGGATTATTTTTAAATCAGCTCTACTCAAATTTGAAGTGCCATTGTGGCACACAGCACAGCTGAAAAATAGATGTAGGCCTCGGAACAGCGGTATTCAACTGCTTATGAATTCACCTGAATAAGGCTGCTGGCACACAAAAAAGCAGCGATGAAGCTGAATTTTTTCATTACTTTCCTCTGTGTGTGTGCGTATGCGTATGTGCTCGAGCAAAAGCACATCTGTTTGTGGGGTGTGTGTGAGATTTGGGCGGTGAGGTCGTGGCGGGTGTGTGTCTGTGTGCGTTTTTTAGAGGGGAAATGGAATTTTACCCTGAAGCCATCTGCATTGCACTTTGAAGACAGAGTAATTTTTGTTGGTCCCAACACCCACCAACTGCCTCCTTCCCAATGGACTGCACAAGACTAGACTTGACGTCCCGTCTAATGAATGGAGTAGACGTCTCTTTTTTCAGACGTCCCTTCATTTATTATTTAGCATTACTTAAAAATATTTAGAATCAGTTAGAATTGTTTTAAAAAAAAATGTATGTGCTTTTGTCATTATTATTAGTTATCTCTTAAACTTTATTTAATTTTTACTTATTTTGTTACTTTCCATCTGTAAGTTTTTCATTTAATATGAATATTTTATTTTATTAGTTTATTTTAATTAACAAAAATCATTTGTAATACTTTTAGTCAACAATAGCTACTATATTTAATTTAACATGGAATCTAATTTCCAGACAAAACGAACATTAATTGTTTCCATCCTGAACAAAGTAATGCTGTGATATTTAAACTCCCTTTAAATTATTGTTTTAGTTTGGTGTTAATTTTTTTTTAAACCACACTAGTATATACTTTTAATATGAGTCAACTATCAAATAAAAACAATCAAAACAACAAAAACTGGCCTACTGTATTGGACAGAATTTTAATAAATCATAAATAAGGATGCTTTAATATTGTTATTGTTCTTCGTAGATGGCAATGCGAGTAAATGGAGAGCCAACAGACAATTCAATTTAAATTTAGCAGAATTACAAATATAAGTTTTCTGGTTTGTGATAAATATCAGTCATCTGCCATTGGACAAACACACAGTCACGCCCTAAACTCAAGCCATTGGTTAAGCCAGTGTTGCTGTTGTCGGGCAGGTTATGATGTTTAAACAGAGCAAAGTTTTGATAATATGACAGAGCCACTCTGTTTACACCTTTTGAGATAAATCAACTAATAAACATATTTCTTTTAAATGAGGGTTGAGTAACTTTACATACCTTAAAGCATACATACTTACATAGCATAAATCTGCTCTTTTAGGAGAAACATCTGAGACAAACTTGATGCTTAAATGAAACGTATCCAAGCCTCGTGAAAAGCAGAGCCTTCCCCAACTCTTTGCACAACTGCCCACTAACAGAGCATAAACATTACTATTGCAAGTGACTGACAGAGAAATCAGAAGCGGCTGAGAAAAAGGGGTGTTTATCATGTGAATGTTTGCCGTTTTCTTGAAATATTGTGTGAAAGCATTGAAAGGACAGAAAGAGGAAAATGAACGCAGGACATAAATATCACTTGCATAGAAACATCAGAGCTTTCAACTATCAGGTTCCTGCAGCCAAACCTTCTGTTCCTTCAAAGCAGGCGGTTCAGAACGACCTGCAGACACCTGATGTTTTTGTTCAAATCCTTGTCAGGCCTGGCCACACCATTACAGCTTCACTATACTGTAGGATTTCATTTTATTTAAAAGCAGGGAAACAAAGCCAGGGCATATTCTGAACTGGATGAGAAGATAAAGTCAGCTTTGCTTTGTAGTTTCAATCATGCAGAGGGATGCAGCATAGCCACTGGCGGTGAGAGCCAGGAAGAGGGCAGCCAGTTCCCTCCCTGCCGTTTTACCACACAGCTCCTGGGGGCACTCAGGATTCAGTTACCACGACAGCACAAGCTAAGATAAGATTTAAAAGCACTTTCCCTGGCCAAGAACAAGAAATGAGCCCCGGATTCCAATAAAATGCAAACACCTGAGGAATATCTGAGCAAAATCAAAACAATATTGAATATGAAGGAACGCTTTGTCTTTAGAGATTTGTGTTGGAGTTCGAGTTGCTCGAGTCATGTTTGTTTTGAGTCAAGATGGTTGTTAATGCAAATTATGTGACAAAGAGAGCTTTATAAGTCTAAATAGTTTAGGCAGGATGTGAAACAACATATACCGTTAGTCTGTGCATTACTGCTATGTACTGCTTGGAAACACGCAACTGTGAATTTTGTTCTGGCTCTGTTTTTAACTGTATTGACTGGCAGATCAAAAATAGACAGATAATTGGCAATCTGATGTGAAAATATAATTTTCTCAGTGTAAACTTGTTTAATCTGTGTATATACATTTAATATGTAAAGCAACATTACAGTCAATAGTATGTCTATACCAAAAAAAAGAACCCTTCAAAAACCCTAAGTTGGAAAACATTGTTGATGTGTTTAGCCGATGAGAGGAGAAAGTATCTACTCTGCCATCCAGGATGGTGCAGGGTCTGATGCTGCAGATAAAACGGATCAGTCGTAGCACTGAGCCATTGGCTGCCTCAGCCCATCAGAGACACAAGAAGCACTGGGGTGAGTTCATGAAAAGGATCAAACATGCTCCAAAGCTTTACAGAGATATGATACGTTACCCTTCCACATGCCTGAGTTAGCAGTATCCCAAGTTAACCCTAGCTTGGCAAGGAAGTATTAATGGTATATATTAGCAGTGTCGGTTTTTATTTGAGGGTTCTGTAAGGTCTACCCAAAAGTCTTTTTTCTTCATTTTCATCTCTTTAACAGAATCAATGTACTTACATTTTTTTTTCTACTACCTTTGACGTCACCGCTCAGTATGGTTGTGAAGGGCTTGAGATTAACAGCATTGGCTGATTCTCAGCCAGTCAGTCATTTTACTGAGATGAATGGGAAAACTATTATTACTAAAATCTTACGTTAACAACATGAGGCTGTTTTGCTTTCTGAGCTTTTGCTTTATTTCAAGACAAACTCTTGTGAACTTACTGAGCATCAGACAGAGAAATAAAAATGGAAAATCCAGCCCTTGTATTCCTTGGTTTTGCATCCATGTGAGGAACATTGTGTTTCGTAGGTCAATTTCATTAAATGACAGCCGAAATGTGGTCATGAGACCACTGCATGAGCCTGAATCAAGCAAATACTTCAGCTTGTGTCTACTATATATAGAACAGCAGAAGATTAGCGCACTGCCCAGAGAAAAATACATCGCCTCTTATCTCCAAGGAACACACTTGAAGAAATCTTTTCCGAAAATGTGTTTGCAGCCCCAACGAGAGGGGGATAGAGTGAGACGAGGAGCAAAGAAAAGGAATTAAAACTCTTCACCTGCAAATAGTTCACCTAAGATGCTGGGAACACCAAAGGCACAGGCTTTTAGCTTAAATACCTTCAGTATGAGATCTACGATAAGCACTAGAAAACCTCCCAAGAATGGTGTTATCTCTGACCGCTTTGAATGCGCTTACAGGTATTTCCAAATAAGGATGTAAAAAAGAAGTGGAAGTTGGTCAGCTTGTAGTTAAATTTAGTGTGCTATCACCCTAAGCTTTCAGCACGGATGCTAACAGACAGCAACTAAGTTCCTTTCAAATATATAATGTCCTCATGTCGCTGGAACGGCACTTCAGAAGATGAAGTGGACTTCTTAAAGTGCACTGAATGTGCTGGTGACTTGTTATAAGCAGCATAATTATTTATGTTTATACATTTATGAATAAATCCCAGATATATCACTGTAGTTTTAAGACCAGCTGTCGGATGTGTTAAAAATGTGAAATTAGGACCAGCCAAAAATATACAGTGCTAGGTTAGCATTGTATAAAAAAAGAGAGAAGGGGAGGGGGTTGGGGTTTTGGACTGCAGCTTTTCACTTTCCTATTTCTTTCTATTGCACAGTGGCTTTTAGTTTACATAATGGCTAATATGAACACTTGAATAGAACAGTTAGCACTGTTATTAAAAAGCTGGCATTTTGAAGGCAAAAAACATGGCATTTAGCTGTTACAAAACCATTTTCTGTGGAGGTTAATGTTGGATGTGCAATTGCCTCATTTGCTGTGGGGAAAATTACAGGACAGGTCAATAGGATTATTAGCATAGTATAGTAAAGTGGAAGCCACGGGGTGACAAAATGGCAGACTACTGGTATAGCGAAGCCTAGAGTGTCTTTCAGATATACTACTCACCACTCCAGCAATTTTCTCTTCCGATGGCCTTCTAACAAGCACAGCTTCCTCAAACTTGATATTCAGCATAGCACACTCTTAGTTTTCCTCCACGCACATCTACGGGACTTTTAACATAGGGCCCATTGTACTTGACCCCTCTGGATGGTAAATAAATCAATTTGAGCTGAATCCAGAAAGTGCTGTCACACAAAATGAATAAAGAAACAAGGGATTTTGAGGAGAGGGAGGGAGGGAGGGAGCAAAAGGGCAAACACCCAGAGGTGGGATTTATTGAATACACAGAGAGACGGATCCATCCAAGTTTCCCTCAAACGACAACTGAGAGAAGAAAGACAAAGTCAGATTGGCTAGGGAAGGCTGTTGCTTCAATCTGCTCTCTGCGGTACATCACAAAAGCAGCAGCAAAACTGGAGAAATGTGTGATGTAGGTGCAGATAGTATTAAAAAAAACCTCCCTAAACCATTAGATTTGCATGTGAAGTGAGATAAAGAACCACTTGTGAATACAGGAATTTTGGGAGGTGTCAAAAAAGCCCCTCAGGCTCCCTTTCTCAATGTGCAGGTTCAGGAAGGGGGGAAAAAGCAGGTTTGTTTTCTCCCTGATGTGAACTGAAGCAGATGTGCACCGGTTGTGTGTACATAATCAACCATTTACCTCTACTCCAACTTTCAACCTTTTAAAATCGCATTAGAACGGTGCACGCTAAAACAACATGGAGCTCTGAGGGAGCTCCTCCAGCCTGCGAGAGCTGGAACTAATTTATCGCATGAGAGGATGCTTCTTTCCTTGCCTCTCGAGAGCGGAGCAGGTCGGCTGCCTGCCCTAATCATTTTCACCATGAGGTTTACTGAATGTTTAACCTGTCAAAAATCCAGTGCTATCCGACTATGGCATGTAAAGTCATGCGGCAAAGCCGTTTTGGAAATTTGAAAAGGGAATAATAAATTGAGTCGCAATTGATTTTATATGCCATGCATCTTTGGGAACCCTTTTGTTTGGCAATCCATAATGATACTCCTACGTGTGATTTTAGTGGGCATGAACTTGCAGTTGAACTTCTTCCTCTGAGATCTGGGTTCAAGGTTTTCAGCTCCACAATGTTATTTTTTCATCGTGCACTCCTTCCAGCCACAGCCTCATTCGCCCATCCATTCATACTCCCTTTCGCTCCCACCAGTAACCCTTTTAAATCACATAACCAGTTTAAATTTATTACTTACGCACACAAAGACAACAGTTCATTGCCTCTGAGCATGAGTTAGTGGGAGGTGCTAAAAAGGGATGTGAACATGAGGAAAGAAGCCACTAAATTGTAAGTGGGAATAACATTTGACCCTTTTTCATTAGAGCTATGTACCAAGAGAAACCGCATGGTAAAGATGGATGACGTACATCTAAAATGGACCTATTGACTTAAAAAAAGCTCCCACTTCCTCTTTCACTGGTGACCTCAGCCGCAATTGAAACTCTACCATGCGTAAATCCTGTCTGGAGGAGTTTTTGCTTGATTGTACCAGGGTTGAAATTTAAATATAGTTCAAAAATTCTATCATCATTTACTCACCCACAGAATGTTTAAAAACTGTATGACTGTATGAAACTCAAAAGAAGATTTCTTAGTGGGTTTTTTTTTGTTCCACAGAAGAGTGATGCATGTTTTGAATGATTAAGCATGAGGAAAGGCTGGAATACCCTGGTTTTCGCCCCAATTTCCCCCTGATTTACAGTTAGAACAAGCAATTCAATAATGTATTCGGCTGGGAAATGAAGTGTTCTTCCACACTAGTTTGTTTAATATATATGTGGAGGTAGGGTTGACTACTAGAACAACAAAGTTTAAAATTACTATAATTTGAATATCCATTCATTTTAATTCCACTTCCTTTGATTTAAATTCAACCGGTAACCGGAATCTGCATGGCACTCTTAATTCAAGTCTAAATGGCACTACCTTTATCTCAAATCTGAAAGAGAAAGGCTTTCAAACAAACAGGAACATTGTGAACCAACAAAAAGAGCAATTAAAGCTCTAAATGTTGAGATTTCAGACAGTCTCTTTTGCTCACATTGTTTGTGCCGAGTATCTCTGAATAGGGCCGCCACCCGTCAAGCTCACGGTTCACCCCACATTACCTTTAATAGATTTAACCAACGTCAGTGCTTCCTCATTCACCCTGACAGCTCTGGGAGATCCCGTCCCTAACCCATGGAGCTCATGGGTACTCTAACCTTCTTTCCATCCGCCTCTCTCACTCTATTCTGAACAGATTTAAGAGAGGAGAAAAAAAAAACCCTTTGCCTTCCTCTGTCATGCCCTTTTGGGTTCAAAGCGTCACTTAAAGAGGAGAGAGTGGCAGGCAGGAACGGCTCCTCACACATGGAGAAATGCAATCTGCACATCACAGACGGCATCAAAGCGACGGACCCAGAATGGGAATCCGGTTATCGTGCGTCTCCATGGCTGCCAGAAAGGTTGTGTGGCTTTGAATGTCAGCCTAAAATGAAGCGCTCAAAGCCTCAGATGGATATTTGACAGAATGTGATTTGGAGGGAGGGAGTCAGGCTAAGGGCCGCTACAACTTGCAACCTTTTGTAGATGGATCTAAATGCCAGGACAAACATTTGACATTGATGAAATAATATCCGCCAGACCACCATTAGCCACTACGCGTGAACAAGCAGCCTTATGCATGTAAATCCTTTTCTGGGGGGCATTATGGAGCTCAAAACGTATGGCTTAAAGAATTTCGAATCAAAACGCATCATGTACACTTCATAAACGCAAGCGGTAAACATATTCAAATTGGTACTACACTGTGATCTCTGAACTGATCGATCCAACAACCCTGAAGAAAGGGTGACTTATGACTCTTGCGCCTATAAGCAAACTTATAAATAACATTCCAACAGCCACATAATTGCCGCTAAAGCTATATTGAACGACACAAGGTGGTCTCGCCATTGACCGACTAACCACACTCTTGAGTTGCCGCCAAAAAGTGCACGGTTAAAAAACGCGTTGTCTAGAAATAATTGGATGCTTGTCTAAACAATAGCCGTCCCTGGACCCTTTTTATTGACTGCCACGTCAATACATTTATATCACCAGCCCATAAATGAGCAAGAGTGGCCCAAAAGAGTCAGTTATGGCTCTTTAAGCCATCCCATTAAACTCAAGATGGGATAAAAAAACTCAAAAGACAGGAAGATTTGTTTGCCACTCATTAACATTCCGCCTTACATCCTGTCATGCTGCCAAATGCTGCTGGTGAGTGGTCTGCAAGAATCATTGATATTAATAAATAAATAACAAATAAACTCATCTGAGTCCAATCGCTACATTTCTTTCTGCATTCTGATTAAGAGTGAGGACTGGTGAGTTTGACGCCTACAGTCAGTTCTATCACAGCTATTGATCAGAAAACACTCAGCCTTGAGTGTTTTCAAAGTGAAAAGCTGGTCTGTCACTTGGAGAACTTCAATAAACATCGTAGGCACTTCCATATTTGATAACGCAGATGAGAATTCTGCTGTGAAAATTACATTTTTGTATAAAGCACACAAAGCTAGCACTCGCATTTAAAGCTTATCTCTGAAGCTTTGAACTTGTGTCTCCCTGCTGTGCGTCGCTACACTGCTTATATGCATAACAATATTAATGCGAGAGAACAATATTTCCTCAATGCGGCACTTAAGACCACCAACTGCCTTTTATCAACCTTCAATCTTGGGAAAAGACGTTTTACTGCTGGTACCCAACACAACAGCCCATCGGCGTATACAACCTAATGTAAGCATTTCCCTCGATTATGTGGCAAAAGGAGGACTGTGAGACCAGATGAGTAGATAAGACTGACTGAAGTCTCAGGGGGCCATTTTGGGCGGTGCAGACAGCCGGTCTTCCTTCTTAGCAATGCTCCGATTAATCCATTAGCAAATGGGGAGCGTGTCTGATGGACAAGAAAGACAAAGGAGGGATAATGTACATGTTTTTTCATGTGTTCATGGAAGAGCAGATGCTTGGTCCAACACATGGCTTAAGTAATTTACTGTAAAAGCCTGTGATGGAACACACGTGTGCACAAGTGCATGTGCTTGAGTGGTTGGGAGGGAATTTAAATATGAATAAATAATGACATAATGGCCTCGGCACTTCAACCCTTTTAAACGGTTGGTCAAAAGCACATTCTGAAACCTTAACTGCCTCTCTCATACAAGCCTGGATCCAATAATTTCAGAATAATACCCACAATCATTTCAGCACATGAAACATTGCTCACTTAGCCTATGCTCTAAGATTTTTTTTCTTCTTCTTTCTTCCCACCATTTGAGACGAACAAAGCCCCAAAGCTGTAAAATTAGCTTTTACCATATGCTCCCATTGGCTCTTCCTGAAAACAGTTCCATAGTTAGGCTTTAACTAAATGAATATGCAAATATGAATTAGACTTTTCTTTTCACTACATGCGTTTTCCTGTTTGATATCTAAGTGGAACTGACGTTAATCAGCTCAAGCCCTTGCCAGCCAATAAACAAATGACAACATATTCCCCCAACAGGTCACGGTGGCATGAATATTTCGCTTGAATGCTTAAATGATCAGATGTGGGACTTCCTGGTGGAGATGCGGTTTAGTGTCTGTCTTGATGTAATTAGTTTTTTTTCATCTCTCGTGCTTAACAAAGGCCTGTGCTTTCTGGTTCATCTAGTGTTTCAGTTCCTGCTCACCAGTCATATGTCATTCAGAGTTACGTCACTGATATGCATACGGAAATAAAAATACAGCTGTGGTTAACCCAAACATAACCCAGCAGAAATTTTCCAAGTGGGCATTTTACAAATGCACATTAAGCAAAACCCAAGAAAATATTACTATTACTGAAACCTTTTTAAGCATGCTACTAAATCCAATCCACATTCCTCTGTCCTTTAATTACGCAGCTTTTAGAAGGTGAGGAAAAAATCTTCTTAATCAGAATAAGGAAACGTTTCATCAGCCAGGTTATTTAATGATCGACAAATAATGTATTCAGGAAGTTGCACAGAGCAGGTTTTTGCTGTAAAATACATCTTGAGCAAGTTCCAACCAATGAGCTCGCTAAGATGGTAGATATCCTTTACCTGTTTCCATACAGGTGATCAGTCTCCTGCTGACAGCACTTCAGAGAAACTGACCTTTCCAACACAACCAAAAAGAGCCCGAGGGGCATAACGGCAAATACTCTTTGAGTAAAGGCTACGGGTTATGTGTGTGTGTTTGGGGTGGGGGAGAACTCTTTGAAACTGCCCACATAGCTTACAGCAACGTCTGTGTGGGGGAAACAGACCTATACTGAAATACTTTACATCAGGATAAATCAAGAGATGCCATGTTTTGTCTTTTAGAAACTACACTAGGAAATTGTGAAGGATGGTATGAGTTCCCCCAGCAAGAGAATAAACCACACCCATCACCCTGCCAGATCACACAGAATCCCACAACAATAGCCTGATTTCAGGCTGTATTTTTGCAATGAATTTCCAGTGCATTTATAATCAACAACGTATTCTTTGTCATACAATAAAATTAAACTAAGCTCTGCCAACAGGCTGACAAACAAGCGTTATTTTGAAAAATGTCACATGATGAGCATTTTCCTGCTGTGTGACAGAGCTTCCCTAATTTTAAGCTGATTAAAAAAAAAATCTTATTATGTATTATACATTTTACACAGTTTCATACCTAAAGTAGAAAAAGTATTTTTAGACAGTATATGGTGTAGTTGACAAATAGCATGTACATTTTTTTTATTCCTATTAACAACATACCAGCTTTACAGAATATGCATAAGGGCTTTATAAGAGAAATTGTACATCTCGTAAAAGGCACTTTTCCACTACCATTTTTAATACCATTTTGCCATTTAAAGACCAATTAGTTTAATTTGAAATGGTCCTGCAGTGTGACAAATGAAGTTGCAAAGCAAAAAATATTAATCACCTCTCAATTAACGTGTGGTCTTGCAATTAATGTGCGCAATTATACATGGGAAATGACTTTAAAAATAGTCTGAGGTGTATATAGTGTGTCACACCTCAGGATATGTCAACAGTATTTCTACCCACATATATAGTAAAGCCAGGGTTATAAACTGTGAACTTTTGAAATTGAAAAAAAAAAATCAGATAGATGGATAGAATCAGGAAGTACATGTATCTTTAGTGGACCGTTAAAGAAAATTACAAAAAAGAAAAAAACATTTGAAAAAGGATTTTTTTAAGTATTAAAGCTAGCAGCCACCAGTTCAAAGTTATCAATCACTTTGCCACTAAACATAGATTGAGCCTATTTATTACGACTACTAAAGACATCTCAAATACATTTTGAAGAGCACACTAGCATGTGACACTGATGAAAGCATACACCAGTCAAATGACTGAATTTGTAAAACACCGCCCTCCACCTCCGCAACCTCTCGTGAGCACACGCGCGCGCTCTCTCTCTTTCCCCCTATGCGCACACAGAGCGCACTCACGCGCAACAAAATCAAGCTTGGCCGCGGTGTTCACGCGCATCACAAAATCGCATAGATTTTAATCACTGATTAACTTAACATAAATTGCGCACGCTGGGCGCCAGCCGTGCCCGAAAGCAAAATATTGCAATCGCTCATTAAAGGGATAGGCTAGTTAATCCCAAAATTATCGTTCTGTATCATTTCAAAAAGAAAGGGTATCCTGCTCGTTGTTAAGCTTGTTGTTAGAATGAATGGGGACTTGAGCGATCAAGCTTAAAAGAAAACGCAAAATCACAATAAAAGTAGCATGAAAGTAGTTGCCTGTATTTCTAGTCATCGGGATCAAACAATGGGATTAACTGTGAATGGATTATTTAGTTCACTATCTGTATGAATCGACAAAACTAATAGGTAATTTCTCACTGACTCAGTTTCGGGCACAATGGGTGTTTTCCGTTTGTTTCTCATACTGTACAAATCTATCGTATGACTTCAGAATATCAGGTTATTAATTAAAAAAAAGTCCCGAGTTTAGTTTCTTTTTGGGACTGACGCATGCAATAGATCTATGACGGGGGGATCTATTTCAGAGGCTCGCGCAGGTGTGATGTCACCGCTGTTTGTGTTTCTGCTTGTGATGCGGCTGAACCGAAACAGAAACACGTAGTATCAACAACGTTACGTCGCAAGTCATGTCACCCGTCCACGCTAAAAGTTTAAACACTTCTATTCACTTTTCTGTACTGAGAATCCCTTAAGTTTGAAAGCTCTATCGCAGTCTCCTACTGCTGCGGATAAAATGAATGAATGTGAATGTCCGAGGCGGTCACAGATGGCTTAATCTTCGTCAGGTGGAGAGTTGACCTCTTGTCCTTAACGTGGGAAAAATGAAAAGTACAACACACGACCTGGCAATGATTGTCAACGAACGGCAACGGCTAATAAAAAACTTGTTGATGTTGCTGTATGGAAGTAAAACAGTCGATATAGGAACGGACGTGTTCAACAGAATTCCCGGATTGCGGCAGCGATGTTACATGGAAGAACAAGAAAGTGAAGTGACAATATTTTCATGAAAATTAACTGACATACCTGGATGAAACACGGCGGCTGCTATGAAGGCACCGAAAAGGCAGATAAGCGATTGCATCCTTATAGAAAACCCGGCTCTCCTTTATACAGTCCGAAGATATTTTCAACAGAGATGTGTACGTCGGGAGTTGTTTGATACTATCGAGGGAACTCTGTGGTTGAGTGTGTTGAACGGAGCAGGCGGTAGTTCGCAGGTGAAGTCTGGACGAGCAGTGGAGAGAGTGTGAAGTCACACTGGAGATTTGGACAGCAAGCCCCGCCCTTCTGCCCGCCCCCAGCGACACGCCCTCTCCGGGTGAAGCCCCGTCGCTGTGGTAACATTTGATGACATGCTGCTGGTGAATCAGTAGCGCTGGAAAGTCCAAATAATTCTAGCGAACCACTTATCGTGAACTGGTTCAGGAAGTTATTTAAAACCATTCTGCAATTCGATCCACACACGCAAGCCTTTCTAAATAGAATATATAATACACTACTGTACAAAAGTTTGGGGTCAGTCAGTTACTCAGTCGATATGCATTTATTCAGCAAGGACACATGAAACTGCTCAAAGTGACAGTATATAAATGTAATGTACAGAAGATGTCTATTTCATATGCTACACTTTTTAAAATCCGGAAAAATGAATCACAGTTTTGACAAAAAATATTAAGCAGCACAACTGTTAATAATAATAATAATAATAATAATAATAATAAAAGATTCTTGAGCATTGGATTAGCATCAGAATGATTTCTAAACAGTTATTTGTAAAATTGTACAAATATTTTAGAATAGTACCCTGTTTCTGTAATATATTTCTAACAGTACAGGTAATTTAGGCCAGTTTTATTATACATGAAGAAAATCTTTTCATTTTAGTCAGAATATGAGGAGATCTTCAAAATTGAGGTGTTTCATAAAACGATGAGCACGATTGTTTTATAAATGCATGTAATCGCACAGACAAAACTCAAGGCTTATTAAAATCTGTGTTCAGCAGTGCAACCCCAGTTTATTTCTCACCTCATCATCAGACAGAGGGGCTCTGAGGAAGAAACTGACACCAACCAACTCACACTGAATTTGAAAATGAATGAAATGCAGTGATGAACCACCCCAATATCAAGGCTATATTTGAATTACAGCCTGTGATATAATATGCCTTTCACCTAATTTCAGGAAATTTCAGAAATAAGCTTTACATTTGCATTTATTTTTGAAGTTGTTTCCATCTTAAATGACAAGAGAGAAAATGTAGCGTACTCTAGTGTTGTCATAGCTAATGATACTTTGTCCCATATTTTAATGCAAAATTAAGAGATTGCCTTATAAGAACAAAGTGGTCTTACAGTATGTATTCATTCTCAATTACAGTGTTGCTCTCTTTTAAGAGAGAGACAAAAAGGCTTGTATTAGTAACAGCAGTAAAATATTAATCTTTTGTCTTTTTTTAATTTGATGCAGCTGTTTCATTATGAATAACTTCCTGACCCTCCTAAATTAATGGCCTGAGGGGAAAGACTTCAAGGTCTCCTTATGTTTAGGCCATTAACATTAATTAGCTGTGTTTAATGGTCATAAGAGCTGTTTTGTTTTTTTTAATGAAGACTAATTCTTTATATTCATTTACTGGAACTGATGAAGGACCTTACAGGACCCTCTAGGTAAGGACATGTCAATTTGAATATAATTAGACCTTTACAAGACCTTTGAAACCAATTAATAAACCATATGATCAGAAAGAGAAGTCCAAACGTTTTAGCTTAATTTTAATTACAGATACAACTTAAGTGTGGTATTATTAATAGGCTGTTTTGACAGCTGGAGCCACATGTTTGGCCTCAATGTTGTGTGGCATCAAGGGTCAAGGTTTAGTTGGTAAGCATGGCCCCTGCCCTGCTGATAAATGATGCAACTACACCATCTGGCAGTAAATTAGTCATCTATTCAGGCAGAACAATTCTTTTTGAAGTCCTGATATTATATACTGTAATATGGCTGTATTGCAAATGTTGGTTTAGAAACAAACACTTCACCAAAATTCACTACAAAATTAATTATTGTGACAAGCAGACCAGGTAATTATATTCATCAAAAGTTCATAAAAGTTGTCCTTAGACAAGAACACATTTTGGTTTAAGTTTTAGGACAACTTTGATTAAAGGTTTTGATTCACTTCACACACACCCACACACACACATATATATACATTAACCGGCCACTTTATTAGGCTCACCTCGTTGACGCAAATTACTGCTCAGCCAATCACATGGTGGCAACTCAATGCATTTAGGGAATGTTGACGCAGCACGTCGAAACATGAGACAGATGGTCTACTAAAACCAGCTAAAATCAGGAAACTGAGGCTACAATTCACAGGCTCACCGAAATTGGACAATAGAAGATTGGAAAAATGTTGCCTGGTCTGATGAGTCTCGATTTCTGCAGCGATATTTAGATTGTAGGGTCAGAATTTGGCGTCAACAACATGAAAGCATGGATTCATCCTGCCTTGTATCAATGGTTCAGGCTGGTAGTGGTGGGGTAATGGTGTGGGGGACATTTTCTTGGCACACTTCGGGTGCTAATTGATCATTATACTCAAATGGCTTCCACAGTCACCAGATCTCAATCCAAAAGAGCACCTTTGGGATGTGGTGGAACGAGGGATTTGCATCATGGATGTGCAGCCGACAAATCTGCAGCAACTGGGTGATGCTATCATGTCAATATGGACCAATATCTCTGAGGAATGTTTCCAGTACCTTGTTGAATCTATGCCACAAAGG
>JAUMHI010000051.1:9356004-9368183 GCA_032359435.1 Enteromius unitaeniatus
CCCTGCCTCTGCCATTGCCACTGGTGATGACCCTTCCTGTCTGTCTACGCTCTGTGTGTAAATAAACAGCTTGCATTGAAATCCGACTGCTTCCTCGCCTCCTCCCTCGTGACAAATAGAGAGGAAAAGCCATTTTCCAGGCTGCTCTCTTTAGGTTGCGAGTTTGCTGTATACCACTGAGTCAAACTGTTTTCTTTTACCTTTCTAAAGCGCAAAGGAGCAACTGTATCTAAAGTGCTAGAAAAGAGAGAGTGTATGGTCTCTGTTGCATTATCATTATTAAGTTTTTCTGCACTGAGGTAAATTTAAGAAGATTACTTACAAAGCAGACTTTTGTGGTGATGGTTCTACCATACTTGTAACAAGGTGCAGAATTTACAGGTTCATCTATATGGAGTTTACATAAGACTAGATAATGATCTAAGATATCATCAGTTTTCTGCAGAATTTCAACACCAATGCCCAAACCCCTCTCAACTTGGCAACCGATGAACTCCGCCAGGCTGAAAGACCAGTTTAGGCTGGTTTTAAGCTGTTTTGTAGAACAGTAATTATTGCTGCAGTGAATGATTACAGAATAATTAACAGCTAATACAAAAGTCCACTGATGTTAGCAAGGCTATAACATGTTAATTTGCCTTTAGGTCTTGCAAATGACTGATGGTTTAGTGTGAAGACCTTATCAAGGATCAGGCTCTTCTCTATCTCTCCACTGTCACTATTTAAAGCATCCAAGTGTAGAAGCGAGCCGAGCTGTGATGTGTGTGTGAGAGAGAGAAAGAGAGAGAGAGAGAGAGAGTAAGACAGCTGCTCACTGTTGAGTGTTGGCCTCCCTGCATTAAAACACTCGCTGCATGATCAGTGGTCTTGCGATGACTGAAGTGCTTTTAAGTGCGTCTTGGAACAAAAAAAGAACTAATTCCAGAAAAGTCTTTTACATAAATGTCTAATTCAAAAACAAAAATAAACTTCAAAAAAAGAACACAGAATCTGTGATACATGTGGAATGTGATGCCAATTTAGTAATTTAACAGGGTTTTTTTTTCTATGGAGTTAGGATCTGATAACTGAAGTTACAAACTTAACTAAGAATGCTAATTGTTGTACTGAGAGTTCCTGGTACAAATGGCACAGATTTATTTTTAAGAAAAATGGACCTAAATCATAACATATTATGTTTTTTTAGCTTGTAGTAATAGCACAAACCTTTAAAGTTCCATGCTTTGAAAGTACTTTATGTTCCTACCCTTTATGTTGACATGGGCAAGTTGCATAAACCCAAGTAAAGTAAAGCAACATAAATTCAGTATCTCTGTCATTCCTAAGTAAAGGAGAGAAATATTCTCAGCTGAACAGAGTGTGTTCCACTCACATATTCTGCTTAAAAATTAAGTAAGGAATAAGGCTTGATTGATAGGAAAATTTGATAGATTGCACAAGCAATTTAGTTATTTATTTTGCTCATTTTTTTTGTTTTTAGATCTATAAAGCACTGTTTTAGCCAAGGGGCAATTAGGTTTCCCTATGGGCAGGAACTTTTTGCTGGAGAGGTCACTCCTTTTTGGTATTATAAAAGGGTTTGACCAGTTCATTTCCAGTGTCAATGTCTTAGTTTTCCCACTATCTCTCGGACTTTAATTCAGACTTAATTTGGGATATATGTCATATTCTTTCATTTTGGGCCTAGCAGAATTTCTAACAATCCCTCCAAAAATAGCTAATATTATATTCTGGCAGGCTTTAAAGTGCTTAATTGAGCTAATACCCTCCGATTCAATGACATCGCAGCATTGCACTTGTTAACTGCTGGCACAGAACATGAGGCTAATTGGAGGAAAAGGGGAGAAAGTTTGGCTGTTGCGTAAGGGAAGAGAAATTAATATTTTCAAGTACACATCACAGAACGAACATCCCCCGATGACATCTGCATAATGGAATGACTGTCCATATTCAGCAAATATATTCATATGGATCTGTCCCAAATTTTCCATGCCAACTCAGACAGCTATCCAGCATGATTCGGATGTAACTGCACGGCTGTTTTTCTACATGCTGGATATTGATTGTGTTTTTCTCTCTTGTTATTCCCTTTTGCTCCCTGAATAGCATTTATTAAAGTGAAAATAAAGTAATTTATTAGTGCTCGCAATCCAATCAGGAATTCATTAAAGTGACTATATTGAACTGCTTCCAAAGACCCAAAAAGAGCGAATAATTGACAAATTAGGCAATCGTAATGAAGTGAAGTCCATGCATGTGAATATCTGAGACTTACATATTTTGTTATACTTTTGCACATAATAGATGACATGTTTATAAGTCGTCTCCAATTAATTATCATCAAAGATGTAGAATTAAATAAAGCATCATTTATAAACATAATGAGCAATGTTTAATAGGTCCATTAAAGTCTTTTTAGGCAGCACATGTGGGTGTTTTTAATATCCCTGCTAGTCTGGTGATAATAGCTGCAGTTTCCTTGAGCATCAGAGGTGATATTTTTTCCTCTTTTCATCTTTTCCAGCAGTAAATCTCCCATCAGCCCTTCCTTGTCGATCACAACCAATGCAAAAATAACAGCAGTTATTAAATTGTACAAATGTAGAGAATTATATGAAGTACATCAGCAACACTAAAAGTGGCATATCTGCATCCAGATTATCACAGTTGTGCTAAAGTGGTTCATACAGTGTCTAGATCTCTAGTTCCTTGTATCTGCACGGTGCTCGATCTATTCTCAAGAACTGCATCAGCACCTCAAAATATGTGAAATACAGTATTAGAAAAAGAATGTATGTGCGATATGAAAACATTGTCTAGTTTTATAAACATAACTGCAGTTTAGTGCAATATGAAAACTGCCACCGTTACCATGCCAACAGCTGCAGTTGCATATTATGAAGTTCATGTCCCTATATAATCCAAGGTCTTATGAATCTACAACACAGCTATATGTTAAGAAAGACTCTGAGATATTATCAAGGTTGTGTAAATAATGAAAATTGTGAACTACCACCACCACTTATAAGTGTTACAGAAGCATTTAATCATAGTCCTGTTGTTTATTGTGCAGTGCAGAATCTTTGTACTACACAAAACTGCATGTTTTACTGCCTAGATTGACGTAATACTGCAATCATACTGCGGTAAGGGCAACTGCTACGTCTGTGAAATATCCTGTCAGTACGACAGGTAATCCCTCTGAAGGGCCTAGCAGTGTTCAAAGCTGCCATCTTTATGCCAACGCTGAATTTTTTAAAGAGGATTAATTCTTGGGTAAATATTGGCTCCAAAACAGGAACCAGTGGGCTGTTCGTTTGATGCTGATCGAGGCGCCACACCGTTTTGATGTACCTTAGACCTACACTTCCTTTGCAGCTGCTCTCTTTAGCCAAGAGATAAAATAAAAATACTTTGTAGTACAACACAGTAGTTTTCCCCTTCCAAAATGTCTACATTCATGGAAATATGCTATTCTGATATATGTGGATAGATAAAACTTTCCAACATGTGGCCAGGGTTCTTTGTTTGCCAGCTTCATTCTGTCATAAAAAGTTTAAACACCACTCTGACCTGCAGTGGCTATAGTTTTATTAGTGAAGGTTTCTCACCATGCCTTGCCAATCAATAGTTAATTAAAGGCGAACAGACTGAACAGAAGACTGTGAATCTGAGTTTGTGGGCAGAGCGGGATGCTGTTGACGAGATTTCCCAGACCTCTGTTCAATAAGGCTGGCTTCTTCTATCACTTAGTAAGCTATTGAGTAGATTCATAATGGCTAGATGTTGTTTTGCTCTGGTCAGTGCTACAGTTAGTTTTTTAGTTTTTTTTTTATCTGGGTTTTCAAGTCTTTCTGAGAGGATGTGATAGATGTGATTGTAACTACTGTTATTTTCTAGGAATATAGTATTTGTGTGAGAGATTGAAGTGAAGATTGAAGTTTGAGTGTTGGAGAAACAGTATGTCCGGAATGTATCGAAACACATATTGTACTTCCTAAGAGGAAGTTTGGGGTTGGACAAATTTTAAGGTTAATCTATTTTTAAGTGGGAAAAAAAGCTTTTGTATAAAATTGCTTAAACTGGGCCCTATCCTCACAGGGCCCAGTTTAAGCAAAGAGGGTGTAAAAACTAAAAAAAAATTTAACTTAAAGTAATTACTAATTTATTTCTACAAATGCATACATAAAGTACAGGCCAAAAGTTTGGACACACCAAATGTGTTTTCTTGATTTTCATGACCATTTACATTGGTATGAATGAACACACATGGAGTTATGTACTTAACAAAAAAGGTGAAATAACTGAAAACATCTTTTATATTCTAGTTTCTTCAAAATAGTCACCATTTGCTTTGATTACTGCTTTGCACACTCTTGATGAGCTTCAAGATGTAGTCCCCTGAGGTGTTTAGCACTTGTTGGCCACGTTGCCTATACTCTGCAGTTCAGCTCACCCCAAACCATCTCGATTGGGTTCAGGTCCGGTGACTGTGGAGGCACTCCATCACTCTCCTTCTTGGTCTTCTTTGGCCTGGAGGTGCGTTTGGGGTCATTGTCCTGTTGATCGTCTACTAAAGTCGTCTACTTAGTTTACTAAACTAAACGCAAACTAGATGGAATGGCATGTCGCTGCAGGATGCTGTGGTAGCCATGCGGGTTCAGCGTGCCCCTCAATTTTGAATAAATCCCCAACAGTGTCACCAACAAATGACCCCCACACCATCACACCTCCTCCTCCATGCTTCACAGTGGGAACCAGGCATGTGGGATCCATGTGGAATGGTTCACCTTTTCTGCTTCTCACAAAGACATGGTGGTTGGAATCCAAGTTTTCAAATTTGGACTGATCAGACCAAAGCACAGATTTCCACTGGTCTAATGTCAATTCCTTGTGTTTCTTCGCCCAAACAAATCTCTTCTGCTTGTTGCCTCTCCTTAGCAGTGGTTTCCTGACAGCTGTTTGACCATGAAGGCCTGATTGTGTGGCATTTATCTGCTCTCTGATCTGTTCTGAGCTCCTTTCCTGGGTCGGTCCTCATGTGTGCTGGTTTCATTGTAGCACTTGATTGTTTTTGCGACTCCACTTGGGGACACAATTAAAGTTTTTGCAATTTTCCGGACTGACTGACCTTAATTTCGTAAAGTAATGATGGCCACTCGTTTTTCTTTAATTAGCTGATTTGTTCTTGCCATAATATGAATTTTAACAGTTGTCCAATAGGGCTGTCTGCTGTGTAGTAACCTGACTTCTGTACAACACAACTGACGGTCCCAACACCATTGATAAAGCAAGAAATTCCACTAATTAACCCAGATAAGGCACACCTGTGAAGTGAAGACCATTTCAGGAGACTACCTCTTGAAGATCATCGAGAGAATGACAAGAGTGTGCAAAGCAGTAATCAGAGCAAAGGGTGGCTATTTTGAAGAAACTAGAATATAAAAGATGTTTTTTCAGTTATTTCCCCTTTTTTTGTTAACTACATAACTCCACATGAGTTCATTCATAGTTTGATGTCTTCAGTGAGAATCTACTAAATGGTCATGAAAATAAAGAAAACACATTGAATGAGAAGGTGTGTCCAAACTTTTGGCCTGTACTGTATGGGTGATTCTATAATTGAGGATGCATTTAGTGTTCCTGCAAAAATAATGTTTTTGTTATAGTTGTTATTATTTTAGTTCATTTATTATCATTATTTACTAACTGTTATGAATTACAATATATTACAGTCCATAACAATATAATCATTTATTTTAAAAGTGTCTTAAATAGCTGAAAGTCATGATTTCTTCTTGTCCAAATTAGTCAGTGTATTTTTTCCAATCAAAATATTTTATAGTACTTTTCTTTTGTTTTCTTAGTATTTCTTAACAATTCTGTTACAATATTTTCAGCATTGTTACTCTACCTAGGTAACAGAGGTTGATGGTGACAGACAGGGACACCAAATGTTCCCACAATCATAGAATGAGTCATATGTATATGTTCCATATTTGTATATGTATATGTACGGTGGAGATAGGGGTGTATAAGTTACTAAATTGTATGAATAAATGAAGTGTTTGTCTGTGTTTGTCCTTTGTCTGTGTTTACCCTTCTGTGAATCAGTACATGCTCACCTTGTTTTTTTCTTTTCTTTTCTTTTTAGTGAACAAGAGACTGTTATATGGCATTCATGTTACATGATCTGTCTGATTTTTACACCACATTAAAAGACATGCACATTCATGCTTTCATAACCGCTGGCCAAATTAAAAAACAAAACTAAAATTAATTAACCTTTAAAAGCAAGAGGACCCCCTGGTGTTTCTGAGGCCTGCGTACATTGCATTTAGAGAGGATCGGCTCTGGATACTATAGAGTAAAATGCACAAAAGTCAAACCTAACAAAACCATCTTACCAACCGCGGCACATCTCATCTCACTTGTTGCAGCTTTACTCCCCACGGTTCACCTCTACAGTGTCACACTCAACTGTCTAACCCCCTACAGTCTGTCTAGCTCCCTCCCACCTTAGCCATCTTCTCCTCCTCACCTCGCAACTCCTTATTACTCACCACTGGCCTGCCGCCAGCCAACAGGCAGCTAAATCCCGACCCTCGCTGATTTCTTGTTTTCCTGTAATCATAATGCCCCATATTCACAAAGCCTCTTAAAACACCAGCTGTTCCTGGCTCACTTTAGATTTTTGTGAAATGGTGTCTGAGATTACTAGTGACAGGCTGATACCTGATCCCAGAGTATCTCAGCTAGCATGAGATCCTTAGTAAAGTTCGTATGAGAGCCATTCATACAGTAAGGGAAACTTTAGAGGTTAAAGAAGAAAGGTAGATAGAAGGCAAACAAACAATAGCACTGAAGCCATAAAACCTGAAGCCATAAAGCTGTCGATATGCTGCACAATGTTTTTCCAGAAACCAGGGAGTGTAAATCATCTGAGAATGAACCTGATGTAAGAACTCCATGGGTGGTAACTGTTCGGAGCGTTTGGGGAAGATTTCTTTCAGCTTCACATTTCTGCTGGTCTCAGCATGCTAGCATTTCATCAGTCATAGAGTGTCACAAAGTGTAGCTCAGCTAAAGGCCCCAAAAATAAGCATATTTTCAGCTCTGTGTTCATTTGAACAATTCCGTTGCTAAAAGTTTGTTTTCGTCTACCCTTTTTTGTCTTCTGTGATGCGTGGCATTGAGCAAGCAATGCAAGGTTCATGTCAAGCCTAGCTTAAGCTATGGATTAAAAGTTTCGATTTTAGATAAAAGCTTTAAATTCGGGGTCTTAAGGTTTTCTTTTCAATCTGTCCGTCTGTATGCTGGACTATGACTTTAAAGTTTCCAATTTACCACTTACTTAGACGTATAAAATCCAGATTTAAAGTCATTAAATCTATTTCCAAACTCTGGCTAGGCTTTCCCAAGCAAGCAGAAAGTTTGTCTTAACAAGCTTTATCTAGTTATATTTTATTTCACCGTTATTTCAACAGACAAAACTGATTTAATAAGATTCTTTTTTTGGATAATGATAAACCTAACCTTGAAATGAGAGCCAAAACGGAGAATTGCCACACATGAGAGTTTTCAACACGTCTACATGTCCACAGCATGATGACCTTGTAAGCACCAGCCAAATGAAGAACTGTAATAAAAAAAAGATTACCAATGCATTTTTTAGCTGGTCTTTATAATGCATGTCATCGTCCTTGCTGGGAACTATTTGGGGATGAAATGAAATTCAGATCGTTTCAGAACTTAAAAGTCTCTCGATCTTTTCTTTTATCTCTCTCTTTTTAATCCACAGGCAACGTTCTGTGCTTAGGTAAATGCCCTGGCTATTTCTTTCATTTTCACTCCACAGAAAGTTCAATCTTTTTCTTGTCCTATGTGCCTTCACTTGATCTTGTGTCTCTGCCTTCTCTGAAGGGGCATAGGCCATGAATTATTAAACCAGCAGCTGTTATTTCCATATTAGCATAATTTTACAATCCAATGAATGCACTTACATTCTATTCAATGCATTTTTAATCCACCATATTTCCGACCACATGGCTTGATTAGCCATAGCTGGAGCCCTCAAATCACTTTAATTTCGTTTAAATCATATTTTGACTGATAATCCACTTCATGTTCTTTAAGATATATATGAATTGCTTTCAATTGTTACTTTTGCCTAATTTTTTATTGTAACATTGTTACGCCAGTCAGTGGCAACAAGCAACTTGCATTAAAAAGTGACTTAATAAATAATTATCTTAAACGATTAGTTTAAAAACACAGATAAATTCAGGAACAAAACCCTGGCTGCATTTTGTGAATCATTGAATCAGTCACTCAACTAATTCATTAAATGATTAATTCAGGAATGAAAAAAGTGTTTGTCCAACCCAATCTAACAGCAATGCATACATATTTTACTAGGTGGATAATTCGTATGAATTAGTCTTCTTGCAAAATATATATGAATTGGTTGTGAGATAGCATTGGTCTGAGCTTATGGGGGATTCATTGATTTATTTGTTTATCTGATTCCTTAATATACACTGATGCATTCATGAAAAGGTGCTCCAACTCTAAATTGTTCAACATTAACCTCTTGTTTTTTTAATTTTGTTGTATAAAAGAAATATCAAATTCGTAATCATACAACACTTTCTGTTTGGCTGCAGGGCTGTGCTGGGAAAATCTGATTTAGTTCAATTTGTTAAATGAAATTCCCAGATTATTTTTACTAAAGTTATTTTGCTAATATGAGTATGAATTTATATTGTTAAATATTCAGTTAAAATGTTAAATATCCAGTATCCCTAACCACATCCACAATTTTTCAACAAATTCTACAATAGGAAAATAATATTTTAAAAAGACAAAAATCAATTATGGGATACACAGATGATTAATTAATCTCAGTCTTTTGTTCCTTTGTCACGGACAAATGAAAAGAAGAAATAGTTTATGAACTCCCTTTTAGAACAAAAGCTTTCTTTCTTGTGTGATTTAGCCTGCTGCTTACGTAAATTAAGAAAAAAAAAATTTACTTTATTGACTAACGTGGCAATAATTGATTCATGATGACACTAGTAGTGTGCATTAAAAACACAAATAGACTTAATTTTATTTAACATTGACTTTTAAGTGTCCTCGCTAGCAATTTAGGACATATTTGATGTGGTGAGTTATGATAAACTTGCTTGTCAAACGGGTTGAGAAGTATCTACAGGGATGAAACAGCCCAAGCTATTGGTCTCAGCTTTCAGATGAAAAAACAGAAGGCAAAGCAATTAAATCAAGTTTGATCCCAGGCAAGGCTGTGGACGCTTGCCGTAAGCTTCCCCATTACACTAATCCCAACCAGGAAACTCAATACGGATAAGAAACCCCTATGACACTCGGCAAACTCTTCCGTCTGTGGGACCCCAAAGCACATTAAATTACCAATCACCTAGAATGGATGAGAGCCTGAATCTACAGCTCTCTCTGAAAGCCACACAAAGGGATTACCTCCCCCAGCGCAGGGAGGTTGGGTGCGTTTTTGTGTTTGTTTGCTTTGTGCACAGGAAAAGCAAACCTCTGGAACAGATGAAAAGAGGGATGGACATCCCAGCATCACTTGATAGCAACACATAAATCAATGATTGCCGATCGCAGCACCCGATTGGAGGGCCAGACTCCCTTTTTTACAGGGTAGGGACTCAGACCCGAGAGCAGCACAGACATTTCCTTTCTCAGTTTATCTTCTCACGTCTGACTCTGGCTCTAATATTAGACTGCTCACAGATCCATCAGTGCTGCTCCACATGCTGCTGTTCAAATCACAGGCTAGCAGAGATAATGCAGTGTACAGCTCAAATCACTGTGTTTGCTTGAATACCTGTCCCACTTGTCAAATTTTTTCATTTTACATCTAAAAGTTAAAGCCCTTTTGTAGAGGAAAATTATACTGATTTTTTGTGCAATATTTATTAGACTGCTTTCTGTTTCAGAACCACAAATATAACTGTGCATTAAGTAAAGCAGACTTGAAAGGGTTTGGGAAATGAGGTTTGTTTTGTTCAAGTACTCAAGAAACAGGGACTGAATGGCAATAAGTAGTATGATTAAGCAAAATAAGGTGAAGGTTTTATTTTGTGGAAATTTGCCCAGGAATCTCCAAGCTGTACTATTAGAAAAATATAAGAAAATAACAGCCTTTTAAAAATTTGCTCATTTGCTCTGACATGAAGCTCTTATGGGGCCGGATTCAATTAGCATCCATAAGAATGCAATTCATCTTTACTACTATAATGTTCAAACATTTAGGCAAAAACTTTTACTGAAATTCCTCTTGTTTCAAAGACAAGTTTTAAGACTAGTCTCAGACTTAAATGCATGTTTGAGTTATCTGAACTGAAAATAACTTGCTCTGACATACACTGATCTTATCATTCTCAGGGTGGCTGGCATGCTCATGTCTTTCTTAATTCTTCATTGCAGTTGCCTTTAAAACACACACACAAAATACACTAAATCTTAAATTGCACTATAACAAAACTAGACTATAACAAAATAATTATAAAACTTGAAAGGAAGTTAGCCATGAAACTAACAAAAAATCACATTAGTTAATATACTGTTCAGTACTGTGCAAAAATCCTAGGCCACTAGTGTTTTCACCAAAAAAAAAAGGTTTTAAGTGGGTTATTTCTATCTTTTGCGGTAGCGTGTCAGTTGGAAATATCAGTTTCCATTTCCAAACATTATTTTTGTCATTAATTGTATGTGCTAATTAGCAAGTTTCACTATGAATACAGCTAAAAAAAGATCCTCCGAGAGTGCCTCGGAAAAGAGGGACAGGGTCAGCGGAGCTCGTGAAGATTTAAAGGGGAAATACACAAAACAGAGTGATTTCTAAAGAGCTGTTGACAGTGTAAAATTAGGTTTTTTTACACTATCTTTGAGAAATTTTAAAACAAACTATATTACAAACTTTCCATTAAGACTCTAAAGAATCATATTAGCTTGTGGAAAATTGGCTTTGTATGACTCCTTGTGCGACATTATGGTTTGTGCAGACACTGACACTATAAGCTATATAGCTTGTTCCGCAGAACATAG
Organism: Enteromius unitaeniatus; assembly: GCA_032359435.1. Lineage (NCBI taxonomy): Eukaryota > Metazoa > Chordata > Actinopteri > Cypriniformes > Cyprinidae > Enteromius > Enteromius unitaeniatus. Next base: position 9,367,096 of record JAUMHI010000051.1, read on the forward strand.
AGCACTTGGATTTTATAGCCTTCGCCTTAATTTTCTCTGATAAAGGTAGGAGTGATACTTCATTCAGAACTGTAAAGGGCCTACTTTTATTTGTGTGCACTGACAGTAAACGTGATTTTATAAAATAAAGAAATCAAGCGCGTTCTGCCTTCTTGTCTTGAACAAGAGCGCTTCACAAAAATGAATCGAAACTCAGGAAAAAAGACATGATAAATATATCTATAGAAAGCTTTAAATGACCACTTGACGAAATAATAATAATTTTAAAAAATCAAAAACAAAAACTTATTCATTAAATTAATCGGTAAAGATGACTTCTCTTTAAAGGCGCGTCTATGAGGAGGTGGAGAATCAAAAAAATTTGTCTTTGCGACACGGACTCAGAAAACACGTGTTTATGAGTAAATAATTCTAATGCCCTGACACATTCATGATGATTACTTTTGCAGGGACTTTGTGACAAGATTATTGTGTGCATCTGAACGCAGAACTCTTCAGCTGCGCTGACGGCTTCTCTCTCTCTGCGGCGGGACAATAAACAGTTGCTTTTAGCTACAGAGCCCGGTCTCGTGTTGTATTCACCGGCACCGCATGACAATTTTTTAATCACTAATTGATGGAATCTAAAATATAAAAATGAGGAGAAGCCTAAAACAGGCCAGAGGCCGGGCCCGCGTCTAAACTATTGACATCAAAATTGGCCCGAAACCCGGCCCGAGGGATGTAAAAAAGTTGGGCCTGGGCCTAAATGCAGGGCTCTACTTTGAACAGTACTGTAGCTTTGCAGGTAGGTATTTTTTAAGCATCTTGGAGATGTTGGCACATTTCTTCCGGATTTAGTCTGTCTCAGTTTGTTCTGTTACTTCATGTCTTTCCAGACAGACTGGAAGATGATCAGATCAGATCTCTGTGTGGAGCACTTTTCCTTGTACAGACAGTAATCTCACTGCATTATTACAATTAATGACAAAAATAATGTCTGGATGTTTCTACTCCAGACTCAGTCCGACACTTCCGCAGGTCCCCCAAGGTCTGGAATCGGTCCTTCTCCACAATCTTCCTCAGGGTCCGGTCACCTCTTCTCGTTG
>JAUMHI010000051.1:9368283-9379508 GCA_032359435.1 Enteromius unitaeniatus
GAAGAGAACATGTGTTAGTGTTTTGAAATATTATTTGATTTTGAAACATGTTTGCAGTGTTTTGCTAGACATAGTGTTCTGCGGTAGTTTTGCTGTTAAGTTTCCAATGTGTGATTTTGAGCATGAAATTAATTGTTTTGCCAATTGTGTGTTTAAGGTGTGTGAAAACTTGTTAAATGTTTTGAAAAAACTGTCATAGCAATTGTAAAAAACTGTAAAATAAATGAGGCCCCTCCCCCATTATGGGTATTTCTTTAGAGTTTACTTATTTTTGTGTCATTTAAGCAAGACAGATGGGTTTTTGTATTAATGATGTTATGTGTGTTTATGTACAAGTTCGTTTGGGTGGGTTTGAAAAAAAACTGTTACTGTCAATGAGAGAGATGTGTCAGGGAGGCGCTTATTAAGAGGTGGTGGGCCTATAGTCTTAGAGTTTTCCCGGTGAATTTTAGTGCCCCACTCCGCCCTTGGTGACACATATTCAAAGTTGATAAAGTATTTTAAATAGTTTACACTGCTACTTACGCATTGAGATGATCTCTCTCTTGATTTGATTATTACTGCTGTATTTCCTTTTTTGGTGATTACATATTTAAATTCTTCATATGTCTCTAATATCAAACGCTGTTCTGTTGCCATAAACATCGCTGCTCTTTCTTTCCCTTTCATGGCCATGGTAGCCCACAGTAAATCGATTTACCCATGCTCGACTTTTCAGGACTTTTAAACAATGGCGTGCACGTGCAATTGTTTATCTAGACTATTTAAACCTGACTCAAATTAGTAAGATCACATGATCCTCAGCTTACTTTTATGGAACCAACCAAACCAGCGCGGATGTTTAGCTCGGCTCATTCAAGTCAGGTTTTGGACTTCAATCCCCGCTTTTCTAAGCGGCTTTTTTGGAACAGGCCCCTGGTGCCATTTTGGAGAGTACCCACTGAACATAAACAGTGTAAACTGTTGGGTGTCAGCTATGTCACATGAATACATTCATTCATTCATTGTTGAAAGAAAATGTATCCACATGGCTCAGCTGACACAGAGCAACATACATTATCCAAAATAAACTATGCATTTAAGAATATTTTTTTTCTTAACTATAAATTCTTTCATTTTGTACTGTATAAAGACCCTATAAACCACAAATGCAAGTACAGTATGTGTGTGTGAGAATTTACTTCGTATTTTTTTTCAATTTGCTGCTCCATTAGGGTATCTTGACCCCTGCGCTAGAGTCAATATGCACTTAATTTTTTTATGATCTTATATCCTGGAGATGCTTTAAAATCTTAATCTTCGAGCATGACAGCCATTACAGCACAGGAAAGATCTAGCGGCATGGTTTGGTTTTCCATATAACAGCAACTGTCTCTCACTGTGCTCATACTGTGATGAAAGGGATAATTGGTTGCCAAACTGCTCATTTTATGGAGAAATCTGTTCAGTCCTGACTTGAAAAAAACTCAGCATTTCCACTTTGGCAGCCACACTACGGTAGAAAAGCATTTCTACAGCTGGACGATAATAATTGTTTTGCCATCAAAATTTTGACAAAGCTTTCTGCTTCAGCCACTTTCACTTACAGTGCTCTTGTGCTGGATTTCCTCAGCACGATTTTCAAATTATTTTGCAAACGAGATCTATCGAGACATTGTGCCCCTAAACATACAATTATTGCTGAAAGACACACACTATATTGTGTTGTATTCCTTACTTCATTACAGTGTCAGCTGTGAAGTTATAGACTCCATTAAAGCGTCTCCCTTATAGAAAGTATTCATGTCATTTCGATGTTTCCTCTGACAAATTAATTCAATCATGTGCTTCCGCTGCTTCATCAGTTATCTTTAGTGTGATTGTTTCTAGTTACACTGTTTTGGATTAGTTGTAGATGCACTTCACAGCCAAAAGTGTGTGGGTTATCTGTATACTTTACCAATTTCACATGTTCACACTTCCTCATTAGTAACGAATAGAATAATGGGCGCCTTAGCTTGTGGCTTATGATGGAAGTTGCAGGCTCCCATTGAGATTTCAGCGGGGCAGCGGCTTGCTTGCTGGTGCGATAATAGGAGCTGGGTCCTCATGATCATGCTCAGATGAGTATTCAGAGTCAGATATCTTAGTTGTTGCAGAGCGATATCATGCAAGAACAAGATGCGGGAGAAAGGGAATTTGCACCATTTAAGGCGAAGCCTCTTGGTTCTGATTGGGTGATCAGATAATAGGCTGTTTGGAGAATGAAGCGCAAATCGTGGCTAATCATTTGTATGCGCTCCTGCCGAAATTTATTTATCAACATCATGTGGCACTCCATTGGGGTCACAGACCTCGAAATTAACTTATCCAACTACGCCACCCTGGTGGGAGGATACACAGGTAAATTTGAAATCAATTTGAAGGCAAGGAATAAGACTGAGTGAGAGCAGAGTGACAATACAAAAATACATTTTATTATAAAGCAATCAATAAAAATCACTTTTCCTGCTTCACGGGAACAGGGCAGGCCGGCTGCAATGCGGGAGATCAGCTAAATCCACCTAAATTTCACCCCACATCAACCATACTATAAGGAGAATTGTATCAATCCACACAGCACCCTGTGATAGATACACACCACCAACTGAAAGCGGCTAGCCTTTGTCTTTGATGTTTTCTAAAGGGAGAAAAAAAAATGCATTAAATCAAATTACAACAAAAACACTTCACAAAGTCAAAGAGAAAAATCACTTGGTTAACAGACACTAGATGCAATCGCTTTAGGACTAGATTTCGGAGCTGCACAATAGGCAGAGCCACTAACAGTGCCCGATGAGCAAGAGCAGAGGTTACATGAGTTACACACAACTCTTTAGCACCACATTTAATAAATGCAAATAAACCTTCAATGTTGAAAGTATGTCAAAATGACAAAACAACTACAAAATGGATCAACAAACCAAAAAAAAGAAAATCAAACAGCCAGAAAATGAAACCACACTACACCTTCTGTTGAGGGTAATAATCAAACCAGCCCGGCAGAACGGTTTGCTCTATTCGTGCCAATCGGCACAAAGATACACAGCACTGAAATCGATGAGGTAATGTCCAAATCAGAAAAAGGAAACCAATCAATGAGTGCTGTAAGCAAAACAGCAGCAACGTCACCAACAGCGTCTTTCACAAGGACTCAATGAAGAGATAATCATATTGCAGTTTTTCCCTTTCATTAATAAAAACAACAATACATTAAAAACTATTAAACTCCCATGTACAAAAACGAAGAAATGTACTTACGTGTCAGGTTGAATGAAGCCCATAGAACTCTATACGATTACTCTCACGTGTACCATGGCCAAAATGTGATGGTGTTGTGCCGAATTTTGACTCCCTGCCGAATTATGACTCAACTCGTTGAAATCAATAGTAATCCTTACCCCACCCCTAATCCTAACCCCTCCCCCACACCTAACACTAAACCTACCAATACTAGGGGAGTCATAATCTGGCAGGGGTCAAAGTTCGGCACTACATCAAAAATCACACACACCCAAGCCCAAATGCTCACCTTGCCACAATCATATATTTGTTCAATATGGCATTAATACTGTATGTATTTGGAATAGTTCAGCCAAAAATGAAAACTTGCAGAAAATGCACTCAGCCTCAGGCCATCTAAGATTTAGATTAGTTTATTTGGAATAGATTTAGAGAAATTTAGTATTACATAACTTGCTTACTAACAGATCCTTTGCAGTAAATAGATGAGCACTGATAAAAAAAAAAAGTGGTCCACGTGACTCCTGTCCATAAATGAATGTTTGTAAAAATCAAGTTAATCAAGATGGGTTTTTTTTTTCCAAACTATTGCCTCTGCAAATATTTTGTATGAATCAGAAGAGAAATATGCACAGATCAAACACTTTATGTGTAATCGGCCCATATGTTGGACCTTTTTTTCCTTATACCTTTTTTCTCATTCTCTAGTTATGTAGCACTGATTTCATTTCTTTTTTTCTTTTCTGCATTTCTAAGGCATAGACAACAAGTTTTTTTTAAACCCCATCTTGCTAGTGGTGAATTCCCCTTTTAACAGCTTTCACTCATTTCTTTTTTAAAAGCTTTCTGCTAGATGTTGGAACATGTGCTGGGATTTGCTTCCGTTCAGATGCAAGCATCAGTGAGATCAGGCAGTGATGTTAGGCATATTGGCAACAGTTGTGCTGCTTAATATTGAAACTGTGATACTTTTCAGTATACTTTGATAGAACAGCATCTATTTCAAATAGAAATTTTTTGTCACATTATGAATGCCTTTACCATTAATACATCCTTGCTAAATAAAAACATTTAACTTTGTTTGTTTATGGGATATGACATCTATTGTAGCTACAAGTATTTGACACTGTATATTTATTTACCTATTGCTTTTTTATATTGTAAGGATGTTAGGTTAGGATACAAATAGACATGGCAAAAATACCTTTATAACAGTAGTATTTATAAAGATTAGTAAATGTCACAAGCTGTGCGTACATTCATTCTTTCATTTCAGCTGCCGCCGATCTTGTGCTTCTACATGGTTTTCGCTTTGTTCACAGAAGCTGATCGTGCTGGAATAGAAAAAAGGTCCTATTCTACAGTAAATGTTTGCGTATAGAGATTGCATGGCGGTGTGCTGATTGTATGCACCTGTTAGGCAGTTTAAAAGAGCCAAATGTGTTAATTGGAACGAGGTTTCTGCACACTTTTGGCCATTTATAACAAATAACACGTACGAGACCAGAGCTCGGTAGAGTATTTTTTGTGTGTCGAGTGTCACGGCACAGAAAAACTTCCATTAGTGAGCAACTAATTGACTGAAGAATAGTAAAGTTCAACTTAGAAAAAAGAAACCATAGCTCCAGGGAAGTATCTTGTGTGGATTCAACAATAACATGCTCATTTGTGAAAGAGGAACAAGCCAGGGTGCAAAAAAAGGCTGCATCAAAAGCTGCTTGATAGGCGCAGGCCTCAGAGATAACTGTCTTGTCAGGAAGTTACGCCCCTGCGTGAAAGGAATCTAGACTCCATTGAAACCCGAATAGGAATGAATGTACAGCAAATGGCTGATGATTTCAGACGGATTAGTTTAGATACCCTTTTCAACCCATGGCTGCCAGAAAGGCCTTTGCTTGAGAGCTGCTTATGACAAAGTCTGCGCGCATTTGAGCCTGGTAGCCGAGTCTCATCAGTGGGAATTATTCTCATCCTGACACGCTGTTGTAGACATGTTTTTGCTAATCAGACGCTAACACAGAGCAGATTTAAGAGGATGTCAGAGCGGCGTTATACACCATCGAGCGTATGTCTCCCTCTTTGCGTCCCTTCTGCCTGTCACTAGCTGTTGTCAGGGCTGAGAGAGTGCTGTTAGGCTGTGTGCTGATGTACCGATGTTATCCCGCTTTATCTCACAGCTGTCTGAGGCCTTCTCTTCCACTGATTGGCAGCAGCGATTGCAGCTGGTTTGCGTGAATATGGTTTGTGGTGTTTGTTTGTATGAGTGTGTGTGTGTGTGTGTGTGTGTGGAGGTTTGTGTGCAAAGACCATCTGCAAATCCTTCTTATCCACTCGTCCATGACTGTATTTAGTTCTTCCTTAGTGGGTCACTTTTCTATGGGCGCATCCAAAAGAGAAGGCAGCTGCCTTGCCGCCCTGTCAGTCAGTGACTTAACAAAATTTAAAGTGAGCATTCGAGACAAATGTAATGATTACACTGATAATGGAGTTATTTTATATCATTATATCATTATTTTAGCAAATCTTAAAGTGTAATTTTTCTTCTTTTCTTCTTTCAACCACCGAATTGCTCACAGTGAATTGTGGGGTATTATACAGTAGGTGGTGAAGAATACAGAATAGCGCTTTCAAATCAACCTCCATTTGGAGACTTCAGAATTCAGATGTGCCTTTAAGCGATAGTTCACTCAAAAATGAACTCGCTCTTATGTTGGTGTAAAACTGAGCGTCTTTCTTCTGTGGATCTAAATAAATAAATACTATACCTACTATAAATAAATAACCAAAACATAATTTTTGATTAATAATGAATCGCTAAGAACTTCATTTGGATACATTGAAATGATTTTCTCCATATTTTGATGTTTCCGTACCCTCAGATTCCAGATACTAAAATAGTTGTATCTCAGTCCTATCCTAACACACCATATCAATATAATTTTTATGACTGGTTTTGGTAGTTGTTTCTATTTTGCCATGTTCAGTTTTATTTTAATATTAGTTTAGTTTTTATTGAAGTGGCAACAATGATTGTAGTGTCACTGGCAACTATTACAATAGGTTTATTGTAAACCAATGCTTGTTACTCACAATCCTTGCATATTATCTTAATAGAATATGCTATCATTGTTGAATCAATGCCCACTGACCTCAAATCCTTTTCTGTTCTTCACAAATATGTGTGTGTGTGTTGTGCTTGGTCTAAGTGCTTTCCCATGCATATCTACACCATTTGTTCTGCGCTTTCTCTGCTCACTCTTAAATTTAATTACATGTTTAAACAACAAGCTATTGTTGAGTGTTTGTCTCCCTATAACAGGGTCTGGATAGTGAAAATGTGTACTTCAGTAGGCATCTTTGTCTTCAGAGTTGTGGAAAATAAACCTCTCAAACTTCGATAACACACAAATTAAGTTTCAGAGCTATTTCCTCTTCTTCTTGATACATTTCCTCACCATGACAATTTTAAATCATTTAAATGGAAAATTCATTCATTAATTGAAGAATATTTGGTGGTTTGTTCGTGTTTATTGTCTTAATATTTTTTGCAAAGAGATGGGTCTGTGACAGGCTAATTTGAATAACATTAAGATTAATATTAAGACTTTAATATATTACTTGCAGTGATTAACATTGAATGAAGTTGTAAAAGATAGCAGCCTGAAAAAGTACATTTTTAGCGTGATATGAGGAAAAGAAGCAAAAGTTATGCTATCAGATTTGAAATATAGTTTTACCTTTCAACTAGATACGAGCTGTACTTGTGTGCCTTTTGCTTGCATAGATAATAGTTAATAGAGTTATCTGACTTGTGTATATTTTCTAGTATTACATTATAGTAGTGGTAGTCAAAAGGAAACAGTTTGATTATGCTTTTTATTTGTTTGCTTTACATGTGAAGTATGTGGATACTAGAAATATGTATGTTTTTCAACAGGCCTGGTTCACATGGTATTTTCCAAATATCCCACTATGAGAAAGAGATAACTATATAAGCAGATCTCTTATAGCGAGTGGCATGTCCATCCTTTGATGTCCTGCTGTGGGTCATTCATAAATCGTAAAGAATAAGCCTTGAGCTTCAGCCTAGGTATTTTGTCATCTCTCTGCATGAGACGGTAATGGATCCGCTGTCAGACTAAGCCTTCGGCGTATCAAAGGGATTCAGGTATCAGTCTAGTTTGCATGTGTTGTTGTGTTTCCGTGGTGTTTGACAGGTGAGAGACACAACGGGTCGCATCCTTCGCCTTTGGAGAGATAGGCATGCACTAGTTTACATTTGCATGTGGAGAGGATCTGCATTACTCTCTCCTGAGTTTCATCTTTTGCTGCTGCACTCATTAGTCAGTCACAGATTTTAAATTGAACATGTCATGGTCTTATTGGTTGGTCCATTAGGACATTAATTAAACAAATTATTGTAATGCTTTTCTTATTTCAAGGCATGAACATTCATTATTTCTGACAGCTGTGTCTGTTCATCCTCAAGTTGTGCAATAAAAAATAAATAGGTCTCTTGAAAAAAAAACGATTGGGTGGTTAAAAAAATAACTTGGAATAAAATCATTATAAGGGTCTATGATCTCATAACAATTTATTTAAAAAACACATTTAAAGGATGAATTAGCTGATTAATGTTTATTTAATTATAATTTCTATTTTGATGTTGAAAATTGTTTGAATGTAGTTTAATGGGTTTTGAATTGATTGCGTTAAAACAAGGTTAATTATATTATTAGTTATATTTAAAAACTTTATATTATTAAAGGGGTCATACAACCCCAGTTTTCCACAAGCTAATATGATTATTTAGGGTCTTAATGGAAAGTTTCAAATATAGTTAGTCTGGGCTGGATCATGATTCTCGTGAATATAAATGCATTCCGATTGATCAAGGGGGCGTTTCCCTTCAGAATCAAACGTAACGTTAATCCTCTGTGTCTTCAGTCACTCAGATGTCGGGGGTAAATCACTACTGATATGTTCATTAATGCATTCAACAACAAAACACCTCAATTTCTTAGGAGTCTTTCTTGTCTCTGTGTCTTGGTCTGATGACGACTCATTCAGGGCGGGTCTGAGGTAAGACACCGGTTCAGTCTGTGCTGCTGTCAATCAACTATTGTGGGATTGGCCTCTGTCAGTGTGACGCCACACCGACATGCATTTGAGAATGGTTTGATTTCAGAAGGGGAACTTTTTTTATTATTTTTATATTTTATTATTTTATTTTTTAGAATTTTTATTAAATCAAAAGAAAACTACTTGTGGATCTTTATCATTGTAAGGTGGTTGTTTACACACATTCCCAACACACATTTCAGTCCAAACAGCTTGAAAAAGTGCATGTACCACCGTATGAACCCTTTAATGCTTTTGTATTTTGTATTAAATCCTTATCTATCTGACTACAAAGTTCATCAGGATTTAAGCTGATTAAGGCGAGACACTACAGGTGAATAGGGTAAAATTTTTAACTAACAAACAGGACCATGAAACTTTACCAGTTGATTACTCAAATGAATAGGAGAAAAAAAATGTATTGCAAGTTTGTTTTTGTTTTTTTATGTTTAAATATGCAAAAGAGGCAATAGCTCATTAAATATGTGGACATTTGCATATATTTCCGGTACATATATCTGAATATAGGATAAAGCCAGGTGCAAAATTATTTTTTCATTTTGTTTATACATAAAATGAAAAAAAAAATTACAGAGGGATTTTAGGATATCTGCTTTCATTAGCTAGGAAATCAAAATATACCATCCATAAGCTTAAATATAGCATATTTTTTCTTTAAAATGTCACATAAATTAGGCCAGGTATTATAGTATTGAGAGTATAACTGGAAAGTTTTGTGTACATACTGTAGGTGCAACATAGGCTGAGATATTGGTAACGGAAAATGACAAAAAGCTCATTTTGAGAAAACAGCATTTGAATATTTAAATAGGGGAAGAAAGTTAAGGTCACAAGTAAACAAAAAACACATTTTCAGGGACTAAACTAGCCCAAAATCTCAAAATCGACCAGTGCATAAAAAACCTTAACATACCAAAAACATACACTGTAGTAGCAGTGCATTATGTTTCTTAGCCACATTGATAAGAAATCAGTTAGCATTTACATTTTCACTATTGCCTTTCTGAAGAAAAATTTATTTTCTATTCTAATCAGCACAACTTTAACCAAAGCAGAGAAACAACATAAGCACAGTCGATTTATAACAAGCTTCTGATGGAGCACATATGTGCTTGCCATAAATAAAGTCTGAATTATATTTTTCATAACATGTCTAATAATTAGTCTCATCTTTTGCATTGCTGTGCATTATCTACATCTTCCAGACAAATATTGCACTTAACTAAACATTTTACTATTCAATTAAATAGAGCTATTTATTATGATCTTTCTTTTTAATAGTGACCCGATTTAAGCAACATTTGATCACTATTGTTTCATCACATCATGATGATTTGTCACTGCCTCTAGTCGAACAGTCAACTTTGTTGGCGATGGAGAAGCCAGGAGCAGGAGGTTGATGTTGATACCCAGAGCTGAACTCCCATTGGGCATCTGCTGAAATCAGTATGCCGCCCCATTGAGATGGCCTTGAGGGGGCTGGAGCTACAACCTAAAGCTCACCACTAACCTTGAGCAGCTGCATACCAATACAGAAAGAGCTTTGAGTGTGAAACCTCCAGCATATGTAATTCCTCAGCATCTAAATACTAGATGTTTAACAAAACGTCCCTTAATTGAATTTGCTTATTCCGCCGTGTGATTTGCAATCTTTATTCTATGTTTATTTAGTCAGATATTTATAGAAAGACACCAAACTCCCACATTATCAAAGTAACAGCTGTTTTTAATTACTCAAGTTGCCCTTTAATATCACTGATGAATTTGCTTAGCACATTAAATGAGGTAGCAGATGAATTTAAACTCCCTGTAGTGGTATGAAGATCAGGTTACTATCAGCCAGGGATCATTTTGCCTTCTCTTTTCCACAAGGATGGATTTGCTCTCCCCTCAGACCTCTTGTTCTTTTTCATTACTGCTATCATACCAGCATGGGAGAGCCCTTGACATCTCATGGCTGAAATGTAGCCAATCATGAAAGATTCAATGTCTGATATTGAGGAGAATACGGGTGTTCTGAGGTCGCTCTATATCTGGAGGACGTGGGCAATGGCGCCCAGGGAAGCACAAGTAACCTGTGATTCTCTTTCCTCAGCTGGTGCTTCATGTCCCCAAGGCTGCTCGCAGGGATTTGTGGCCCTCAATACAGTTCAGGTTCAGCGTTATCTGGGATTTTAGCGAAAGCCTGAGGCAACAGCGAGAACCTGCGGTACAATCTGTTGAAATTATTATTCTCCTCCAGAGGGTCAACGTTTTATTCAGGGATGTCCATAGGCTTCTCAAAATTCAAGAGGATGTCAGATGTTCAGTTCTTACTTATTCCACTTTAGTCCTCAGATTTGTTTTCCTCTACAAGTACCGTGATTCACCCCTGGTAAATGAATAGATTGTCGCTGGCCATTTCTAGCCTCGCATTTTCTGCAGTTTCAGTTCGCTTAAGTGAGAGGAGAGCTGAATTCTGACTCATAAACTCCTATTTTGAGTGACAGCTCAAAGGAGTAAGTGAAGCATGGCTTTTTAAGCTTCCTCTGTGGACCTTTGGCCCTATTTTATTCCTCAAAAACAGATATCACGTCAAGCTCCTGTGCAAGAACAGGCAGAAATATCCTCTGTCATGAAGGAAGACTTTGAGACAGTTCTATTACCTCCCCAGAAGTTAAAAGTATACATGATATACAGGTCCTTCTCAAAAAATTTGAATATTGTGATAAAGTTAATTATTTTCTGTAATGTACTGATAAACATTAGACTTTCATATATTTTACATTCATTACACACAACTGAAGTAGTTCAAGCCTTTTATTGTTTTAATATTGATGATT
>JAUMHI010000051.1:9379608-9397473 GCA_032359435.1 Enteromius unitaeniatus
TAATGTTTATCAGTACATTACAGAAAATAATGAACTTTATCACAATATGCTAATTTTTTGAGAAGGACCTGTATAATCTTTATTTGAATAATTTCAACATTGATTCTTCAAATCCAAACAACTATTGGAATCTGATTGAGGAAAGGACTTTGGAACCAGTTCTTTTAAGTGATTCATATAAATGAACTGCACGATGTAGTCTGACTACTATAAAAATCTCTCGCCTGAGCAGGTCCTTTTAATGAATCATTCAGAAAGTGTCAGGAAAATATGCTATATATGTTTACTCCAAACTTTTTTTAGCTGTATTGATTATTATATCTGTTAAATAATTTAAAGTGCATATAGCTACTTAAAATCTGAGAAGTGAGTGACTAAATTATAATATGCTCTTACTACTAGGAGGAGCATTTGAGATATTAAAGAGTGTCTTATTTGGGAACTTTCTTTTCATGCGTTGCCAGCTAGGCCTTTTATTGATTTATCAGTGTTGTATTGATTGAAGAGTCAAATCTAAAATTTATGATGGTGAACAGCCTTAGTTAATCAGACCTAATAGAATGAATGAATCTTCGTTAATAGGCTTCAGCAGACTGTGTAATTACCTCTGACAGAAAAAAGTTCAATGTGTGAAGCAATTAGAGGCCAAGGAAGAGCTGTAGGGAGTTTAACACCTTATGCACACATGCGTATTTTCGCAATCTGCCACATCCTTAGCACATTGTTTTAGAATTAAAGTTAAAAAAAAGAACACAAAAAAAAACTTTAGCCTTTTTCCCTTTATCTTGTTCTGATGGGATGTGTCACTCTCTGTATATCCTCTTCCAGATACAAAGAAAATCTCTCATAGTGACTGACATTTAGAGTGTCGGCTGTGATCCAGCTTCTGACGCTCTGGGCAACATGGTAGATACCTGTGTGAGTTTCATCTTGCTGACACAAGGGACACTTGAGCTGTTGGTCGGAACTCAATAACACTGTGAACATCTCTGTTTGAGCACTATAAGCACAAATACCATGGCATTCCATCACATATCTGGTGTTATTTAATTTCAGTAAATAATTGTGATGCTAAAGCCTTCAAACAGAAATTGAGTGAAGAACAGATCTTTTATGATTTGATTCATGCTGCTGTCTTCTACAGTATGTCAGCAGAAGAGAGTAAACGAAAGGAATTAATTCCTCACAGGTAGATGGCTTCTCAGCAGGTGTATACGTAGGCCAAATCCGATGAGGGACATTTTTGATGCTTGTTGAGAATCACTGATGGCCAAGAAAAAGGCGGGCAGGGGTTGGTAGCATTAACCATATTTATCTTTTTCCTAGCAAAATTCAATAAGGATTAAATGTGATCGATGTAACTACTCAGCTTACATTTACTTAATGATCTATAGTGCAACATGTTTAATATTTTCATTTAATGTCGTAGTTTTTTGTTTTGTTTAAAATTTTTATATTTTTGTGAATGTCCATGTTTAAATTGGGGTCATATATATTTTATCAGTACAGTCTGACCCCAACTTGTCACATATTGACGCTTGGTCAGAACACTTGGCATCATTTTTCGAAGTGAAGGGTCCTCCGTTGTCTTCAGTTGTTTAGCTTAATTTAATGGTTAAATAAAATATTTGTAAAAATAATTTCATATCATTTTTGCTTTCATTGTAGCACCTAAACCCAGCCCTACTAAACCTACCCAATTAATAATATAAAACACACACACAAGCAAATACAAGTGCAGTCACTGCAAAACCTGACCATAAACAATTGTAGCAACAGCGCAACAGCGTAGACGGTGATCGCGTCTATATATTGCATATTGCGTCAGCATATTGATGCAAAGGGTTTTCTATTTAAAACAACAGAGAAAAATTACGCTAAAGGGGTACCTTGAGCTTCAAAAAGCAACGCCAAAGGCTCCTGACCAAGCATCAATATGTTACGAGTTGGGGGTAAGAATGTGTTGATTTTATGTATAGTCTGAGACAAACATTTGGAGTCAGCAATTCAGCAAGTATGCGTTAAATAGATCAAAAGTAACTGTAAAGAGATTTATGATCTTACAAATGACTGTTATTTGGAACTTTATAATCATAAGAGTCCTGAAAAAAATTCAGCTTTGCCATCACAAGAAATAATTACAGTTTAAATATAATAACATAGACAAGTATATAACTGAAATATATTAGTATAGAAAAACACCAAACTTTTAAACTGTACTTTAAACCTTTTAACAATATACGACAGAAAAGGCAGTGCAGAGGAGATGGCACACTCATTGCAAAATGAAAGCGAGTACTTTTATCACTTATAGTTGCTGCTGTGTGAATTAAAATCAACAACTTTTAATTAATATAGTCAGTCGCTGTATTGGTTCTTTAGAAAGAACCTAAGAAAGAAATATGATATGTACTAAAGGATCAAAATTACCCATTTTTTTTCAGACTGAATAGGTTATTTGGCATGTTATGGAAACACACGTTGGAAAAACAGTGTGAATGAACATACTGTAACTGCACGAGGGTTTAAACTTAAAAATGGCAGTCAAATTAACTTCTTTAAACTGGACTTTGCACTCAAATTAGTTACAGTTTGAAATTGTATTACAGTCCATTACTATGTCTTTAAATTTATGCTGGGAGTTCTTTTTTATACTGGGAATCAAGAGTGCTGCAATGAAGGCCCAGAGAGTACTCAGTGCTGCTTGAGCGAGCTCGGGCTAATCTAATGGCGCTTTTCCACTGCGTGGTACGACTCGGCTCGGTACGGCTCAGTTCGGCTCGGTTTGCGCTTCCACTGCAGTTTAGTACCGCTTTAGAGTGGGCGGGATTCTTCTTTTTGGTTGATACAAAAAGGTGCATTTCTTCAAGCAAAACAGTTGCATCCGATCCTTTGCTGGCTGTGCTGATTTAAATCTAGCGCGTCTGCTGTGTCTCGTGTGGCAAGTTCCGTGACGCAGTAATGACGATTTTCTCCAGCTAAACAGTGACATACAGAGTTTACACGTCACGTTTTGGTAACGGTACGGCTAGCTTGGAACCACGGCTGAGGTGGTACTAAAAAAAGGACCAGGTACTGTTCCCAGTGGAAAACCCCCCAAAAGTGAGCTGTACTGAACCGTAACATACCGTACTATGCAGTGGAAAAGCACCTTAAATGTGTGAGAGCAGCTGGGAAACTTAGGAAAGCCAAATGTTATGAGTGTATTTTATAAGGTTAATTACATTTCTAACTATGCAAGCCAAAAATAATTAAGAAATACCTGTTTTGTTTTTTTGCTCCTTTAAGAAAGTGTTTGTATGCGCTAAGAGTAACTTATGTGCTGAAATGTAAAAATAATAGGTTGTGCTGGCCTCCATCTTCATTTTAATAAACAAACCAGCCCTCCTTCCCAATTAGATCTGCATATTAAAATCATTCCAGAATAATGCCCAGGGTCTTTTGTGGTAAGGGAATCCATGCCTAGTTAGTCAACAGGATGTCTGGCACATTGCGCGCAGAAGCTAAGTTTGTTAATTTGTTCCATACAATGCTGTATTTGAATTCGCCAGGGGGAAATATGATCTTATTTCTCCTTGTTTCTGATGGCAGGCCAAAATTATTGCTTTTCTGCTTGAGGGATGCCTGGGGCTGTATCAAGTAAATGCAAAGATTTTATCCCTTTCTCTCTGCTCTGGTAGATTCAGTCTGAGTTTTTCATTACTGAGGGTGTGATCTCTGCCAGGAGGCAAAGAGAGAGAGAGAGAGAGAGAGAGAGAGAGAGAGAAAGAAAGAAAGAAAGAAAGAAAGAAAGAAGTGAGGAAGGTGGTCAGCGGTGTGCCATTACAGAAAAATAGTGTGACTGAGTGGCATTGGTAGAAGCACCAATGACCATGGCTGGTGTTTCTGCATTTCATGCATTTTTCAGAAATAACCATTTTTGGGGCATTTTACAGCAATAACAATGGATAGTTTTGTGTGCTTAAAGAAAGAAAAAGAGAGAGAGAGAGAGAGAGAGAGACAAAGAAAGAAAAAAGAAAGAAAGGGAAGTGGGGAAGTTGGTTAGCGGTGTGCCATTAAAGAACACAGTGTGACTATGTGGCACTGGCAGAAGCACCATTGACTGTGGCTGGTGTTTCTGCTTTCGATTAATTTTTCACAAAGAACCATTTTTGGTGCCTTTTACAGACATAAGTTAAAATGAGCAAATAGAAATGTATACATATTGTACATAAATGTGTACATATTAGAACCTAATAGGTACAAAAGTGTACCTTTTGAAAAATGGTAATTGCTTTTGTACCTTTATTTCTGAGAGTGTATTAACTATGACTTATTTCTCAGTAAACCTTTAATTTTCTGCTTAATAACTAGTTGTCATGGGAAGTTCCATGTGAAAGTGGAGGAACAAGGAACTGAGACATAGCCGGCAGAGCAGAGAGCCAGGGCGAATCCGGCAGAGCTGTAAGTCCAAGCAGAACCAGTGGTCCTGTTACTTGAAAAGGTGAGAAAGATGAACTGCTGGTTCTCTTCTCTAATTTACTGTTTAGGAACACGGACACTGAGGATTCAAGTGCAGTTGTTTAATTAAGGGAAATTCTCAATTATAGTCAAAATAACAGGCAGAGGTCATACAGTAAGAAAAACAAAACCGAACTAATCAAGACAAAGTGGATGAGAATTTTTACTGCATGATAATGTAGGAATATAAGCAGCACAGTGGTTTATATGTATATTTATCCAGAAATGGTTCAATATTAATTCTGCTTTTAAAAAAACAAAACTGAGATAGATTATTAACCTTTTCAGCACTGAACTAGCTATTGAACTAGTCTTGAATTGATTCTTCACTGAAAGGTTCTGCGTTATCCTGTATTTTCGTGCACTAGTCGTATGTGAACTGGTAGTTTTTTTAAAGTGTTCTCTCATTTAATGTATTTTTTCTATACAAGCAGAGAAACTGAAATTTAGGAAATGATAGGTTTTTGTCTTTGATCTCCACTGTGTATATACATAATAATAATTTTTTTTTAAAGTAATTTTCACTGTCACTTGTTTGCATAACTAAAGGAATTTACTGTTCATACAACAAGACTGGAACAAATCTGTTCAGGCAAATAAAACCTGATTTAATCACGAGGAAGTTTTCCTCAGTTTCATTAAATTCATTGAGTGTGTGTGTAATGTAAAATCAAAGGTAGTCAAGACAGCAAAACCACATAATCATAAACAATGAAATCCTGCAATTACAGAGCCATTATCCCATTATGTTGAGATTCCTTGTGCTTTTCAGGAGAGACATCGATAAGTGAGAGCAGCTTTTTAATTTCCAAGCTTTACCGCCGTCTGAAAGCGCCTCATTCAATTAAGTCACACTTTCAGTAATGAGCTACAAAGCTTTCCCTCATTGCTTTGTTCATGCTACCGGAATACTGCAGAATTTTGGGGACACTATTTAATTCTGTAAATAGGCAATAATATCCGATAATAAGGGGTGGTAAACCCCTTGAATGTAATTATTCTGTTCTCTCTCTAGGAAAAACATATTTTAACTTCCGTACATTTTGTATGCTTACCTTATCTGTATACGGGAAATACTGTACAAATAGTATAAACTATCCAGCAAGTTCTAATAAACAGAACACTAGAAAGTAATTTTTATGAGAGTGATGCAAAAAATCAAATTGTAGACCTTCCACTGACCATTTTCAAATCATATTTTAAAATTAACTTTAATTCTCTTATTCTTTGACTTCATGCTATAATGAAAAATTGGCACTTGACCCAAGCACATATTAGAGCTTTCATCTTTTTTCCTTTCCTGTCCATTCTGGATGAGTGTCTCATCTTACAATTGAGCAAAAATTACAGAAAGAAAATCATTGACTTTAGGCCAAAAACTATTTGCTAGCTGTATTCATGTTGGATTATGCATGGTGGGAGTTGGTATGAAGAAACATCCTCACTATACCATGACAAAACATTGAAAGCCCTAGAAAATATATCATTCCAGCCATTTAAAGTGTTGTTTAAATAGTGTTCAGTTGGTTTCCATGCTGCTGATGAAATCTGGATAATGATGAAACAGTTTGGTTAGGGTTGCTTAGCTTGGTTTTTTTATTACAAAGAACCTTGAAAGCTTTTAAAAAACCACTTGTCCATTACTGCCTACATTTACAAAGCAATCTGTAAGGGAACATAGAGTCTTCTCAGATACTCTAGTGTGTATGAGTGTGTGTGTGTGTGTGTGTGTGTGTGTTTATGTAGCATGTTTTATGCTTTGCTACAATCTGTATTGTTAAAAGCGCTATATAAATAAAAGTGATTAATTGATTGATTGATAAGCTGTAATGTCCAATTTAAGAAGAAATTACTGCTTTGAACCAATTATTTTTTAATCAGTTGTGAGTAACTCACTTGTGACTGTTTTTGTCTGGCCAGAGCTAGGAGAAAGAGACACTATTTCCTCGTTTAATACTGTAAAGCTGCTTTGGTACAATTAGCATTGTAAAAAGCGCTATATAAATAATGGTGACTTGACTTCCTCAATAAATTAGGAGTCCATTTTGGGATTTTGTTTTTACATTAAAAGGTAATGGGCCTAAATGTTTAACTTAAAAAAAACAGTGTCTCCCTTATACTGTATTCATTTATATCACTCTGGATCTATAAGTAGTTTGTATTTTTGTATAGTCAAAACTTTACAAGCACATCTGCCGCAGGCGCACTGCAACAGATGCAACGAATACCAGCGTCTCTCCAAAGGCGATTTATTTGGAGACAAACAGCAATAAGAAATGCATTCTATAATAAATGTGACAGGGAGAATGTAAATATGCAAATTATACAACAGCAGTAACTGTTCACTTTCACGAATAAGCACTGAGTGCATTTATTCTGAGCCGATATCATAAAAAAACTTGCCATAGATAAACACCCAATTCATTTGAATGCAATAGAAATGTGACTTTACAAGAGTGGACTAGCAATCACTTCTTTCTTGATTTCAAGTATTATTGCTTCTTTCCTTCAAACATATGAAAGGGAGAGACAGTCTGACAGCTGTCTTACCGTGTCTATACTGTCATGATGTTCGTGTTTTACTATATTTAATCACATCTGAGTGCCACAGAGCTCTTCTGTCTTCCACCCCCTCAATGTCTGACCCTGAGTCCCCATCCACCCACAGTCCTTCTCTTTCAATTTTTTGCAGGAGGATAACTAGCGACAGCATCATCCTCTCTAATAGCACAGTGGCCTTTAAACCTGAGACCATTGATACCTCACTCCCCTCCAAACAGCACGCTGGTCAGCATCAGGTTCATCCGATGGCCCTTGCCCTTCATTGACTCCCCATTGTCTGGGATGGAGCTTGAATAAGTGGCACATCGGTAAAGAATGCTGATTGGCCGATGAACAAACCCCAGGGGATTTCATTAATGTGGCGGCAGATGCAGCATCATTAGAGCTCTTTCCCCTGTCATCGCGGCCTGAGTATGAAAAAGAAGACGTGAGAGAGGGGAGGGGAGGTAGGTAGGAAGGGAAATATGTCTTATTCTGTGTGATCTCTGAAGCGTCTTAGTGCAAATGAGGTTCTCTTGTGGTTCTACCTGTCTGTGTTTCAGTCTGAGCTCACCTTCATTGATTCTGTAAACATTTGCAGCTCTTCAAGCCCTTCACAGCCATTGACTTCTTTTAAAGAGTAAAGGTAATCATGAAATTATCTGGTGTAGGATTTGTCACACCACCGGGGCTCACTACGAATGAGATTTGATGATATCCTGCAAAGATGTCTCTTTTTTCGCTCTCTCTCTCGATCTCTGAAGATGAAGTGTCTCTTTTCCTGTCCACCTTGTCCTGGTGTCAGTAATATCCATTAGACTGATAGATGGTGGTAGAAAGATGTCTCTTTACCGGCAGACACAGGGACACATCTAGTCTGTCAGAGATTAATAGACCACACACTCAGAATGGAAGGCTGGTTTTTTATGGCAAAACTAGTCACCCTCACAGAAAAGGTCCAGTGTGATTCCACAAGAGAGCTCAAATCACTGTCTTTAAAAAAATAAAAAATTAAACTGCAACCATTTCAGTGTCAGAGTTGTTACAGTTGGCTAGAAGAATGGGTTATAATCTGTTTTTGAAACTTGAAAGGTACTTTAACGGTGATGACTTCACAATATTAGCTTGGACTGTAGTCTTGGTAGGCACTGCAAGTTATACCTATGTTGTTTTTTAATTCATTTTTTGAGCAAATTTATTCTAGTTAATTGTACACATTGTGTAAACATGTATGTGTATATGTGTTTGTGTTTATTTGTATGCAAATTGTTATATGATGTAATATCCTATCTTTCTATTTCAACATAAAAGTATCAAAATGGTAGTTTCTTGATGGTCGCATCACATATTTCATAAAACTGAAATTATCGGACAAGCTTATTTGAATCCTATAATGGCAATATAAATACAAAGGCTTTGCATTTTTATACAGGATTACAAAATACTTTGGAAATCATGCCAAATAGTGCAGAAAATAAATCTGAAATAATTTAGTGTAATTTCCTAAACAACAGTTATGGCCGGACGGTCACACTACATTATGTTTTGACACTTTGAATGACATAAAAATAGCAAATAACTAATGTTTTTTAAAAAGTTAAAGTTATTACACATGTGGGAGAGGTATTTTTTTAAAGTTTATTATGCCTCTTAACCAATTTTTAACAAAAAAAATGCAATCAGACAAAAAATGCAGGTGTCATGTTATCGACCCATATAATACTTGCATTTAATATTAGTTTTTTTTATAGTTCTACAATCAAATTGATTGTATAATTAAAAGTCTAATTTGTTTTATACATGCATGTACATTTATTTATTTTGGATTAATATTCTAATAGCCTAATAAATTCTAATAAATACAGTATTAAACTCTTCCAGCTTTGCTCAACTGACACCAATTGCTGTTGATACTTAACTTAACTAAATTGCTGTCGGTGTTCACAGACTGCAAGGATCTCCACAGAGTCTGTAGCAATGGACTTGCCTTCATTAGAGCAGGGAAGCTGCGATAACACTTTCAAAGAAGTTAACCCAACCTGTTCTCTGTGTACTTCATCTCTGATCCATGGTCACTAATTCACTGATTAATGAACTGAATAATGAGTGTGTTTATTTCTCCATATCAGTGCGGGCAGTCGTTTTTCGAGAGTGTGAGTCATGTTTAATTGCGGAGCTGCTCTGTGTGATGACTGGGCTCCTACTAGGACCGTGATTGGCATATCACTCTCTTCGCTGAAAAGAAAATGAGTGAAGCGGAGAGAGAAAGATCCCCTCTCTGCCGTGAAGAGAATGATGATGCACGTTTCCAGCAGCAGTTATTATCAG
This sequence comes from Enteromius unitaeniatus, assembly GCA_032359435.1. Lineage (NCBI taxonomy): Eukaryota > Metazoa > Chordata > Actinopteri > Cypriniformes > Cyprinidae > Enteromius > Enteromius unitaeniatus. The sequence goes on from JAUMHI010000051.1 coordinate 9,388,978, forward strand.
CCCACCTCTGGCTGTGGCTGTGAGACATCATTATGCCCCTATTGAATTTTACTCAGCAATAAGCCGCCTGCTGCTTCCACTCTCTTTGGCCCAGGATGATAGAGTTGCACCGACACCAGGAGAGTAAGTAGCTGGTGTCTGTCACCCAACCCAACTCCTCAAATCACCCGTCCTACACATTTCACCCAGTGTCCTTCAAATGGGGCCATTATACTGCTAAGATGTTTGGTTGTTTAATATGTTTATTTCTTTATTTTGACATGGCTTTTCTGTAACTAAACACTTTTTATTGTTTTTATTAAAAAAAGTTTTACACGTACAAATATATTTATAACGGACAATTAATCATTTAATAAACTAATTTGTTATCATTTTTGATCAACACATGCACAGTTCAAGAGGGCCATATCAAGTTGGAATTTGATTCCACTTAAAATGTAAGGCAGCAACTGATTTTGTTACAGTGATATATCTTATGTGTCATCAACATTGAATTTATTAGCACAATGCAAGCATGGAAATAAAGTGAATCTGGAGCATTTTGCTCAGTAGGCATTTTATATTCAAACTGCACCTCCCTGGTCTCAGTGACGTGTTCAAATATGTCAAAATATATGCAAACAACCCCCAGACCCCTGAATCAAACCAAGTGTAAAAACACCCAGAGAAAGAATGAGTACAATCTTTATTCCTCTAGCATTGCTTTTCAGCTCACTCGTCTAGCTGTGAGTCACACAAACTGCACTAGTTTTAAAAGTCATGTCAAGGGATGTCAGAGTTCCTTCATTAGCCTTTCCGCATCTGAATTTAGCCTTTAATTTCCATAATGAATGAGTCTACGGGACTCCTTTTGGTTAAACATCTTCTGATCCACATGCCCTTACAGACTACTTCGAATTATTTATAATCTGTTCTGGAGACGAAGAATAGCAATAACCCGTATGCAAATAGCAGACCGCAGACCGGCTGCTCACATTTAGCGTGCTGCGACCCACGCTGACAGCGCCCTGACAATAGGTGAGACAAAAGCGAGTGTGTTGATTGATGTGGAGGGTCTTCAGAAGAGCCATTGTCCCTGTTTTCATTTATGCAAATGAGAAGACTCATCCCTCAGTTTCCAGGTGACAAGGACAGCTCCTCTACAACCCCTCTGCTCAATTTTCATATGTTTGTATTTGCTCATGAGATTTAGCAGCAGGGCTTTGCAGATCTGTCTGCAGTAAGTTTATTTAATGGGCAAACGATGTGTTGGGGGACTGGGGGGGGGGGGGTGTACACACAGGACATTTGCATGCATTAAAAAGTCTATGTAAAAAAAAAAAAAAGAACAGTGCTGCTGAGATGTGCATTTTTTATTTAATGCACTATTTTGACGCTGAAAAAGTACTCATTAATCCTACTGTGACGACTTTTATCCATATTATACAAGGTTTCATGTTTTCTAAAATAATAATATATTTTGATAAACTATTTTTATTACTCATTTTGATTTATGTAATTTTATAATTATTAATATGTCCCTTTTTACAAGATGCAAGATCATGCATTACAACAGCCGAAACATTTTTCGGAGTGTATCGCTTTAAATGAAAATGAGCTGCATATTCCCGCCCATCTCCAGAAGAGGCGTCGCGTGACTTCCAGAAGAAGTCTCTCTGCATTGCCTACCAACAGCAATAAATACCCGGTAAAAACAAACATAACTTTGAACGAGAGAACCGGTATTTAGCCGTACACAATGGTAAGTCAAATGCACTTAAAGTGAGACGAAAGAGCTCGACGTTACAGAGCTCCAGCCGCGCGACCACTACTGGACGAATCTCGCTATACGAACGGCGTGGCGCTGACCAGTTAAAAAATAAACATTTACGGTTAAAATGCTAAGTATTATAACTACGTGACATTAAAAAGGAGTCTGTAGTGGTAGACGTATTTAGGTTGTTTTATGTAGGGCCACACGCATTCCCTTGAGAAATTAAAGTGATCCACATCATGTAAAGTGATGTTGATTCAACGGCGGAGGACAGAAACACAGGGTTGCCAGGTTTTTACAGCAAAACGCGCTCAACTGCTACTAAAAACTATCCCAATTGCGTTCCAGTGGGGTACAATACAGTAGAGTTACCCTTTAAAAGTAACATTTCAGTGGTTAAATAAAACGTTACTCGTGTCGCTTCAACCCGCGGACGTGAAAACATCCAGCAGAAAAAGCGTTAAAGTAGGACTTGGCAACACTACAGAAACTATAAAAATTTAGGGCTGTCAATCAACCCCCGCTGCCCCGCCCTCTGAAATGCGACGTCACTCTGCAGTGAGACTCGAAACGGCTTAAACGTTTTTGCTTTTTTTTTTTTTTTTTACTTTACTTACTTAACTTTACTTTTTGGATAATTTCTGTGAGATTTGGATTTATCAGAACACTTACATTTTGGTAATGTAGATAATTCTTTTTGAAATTCTCATCATTTTGCGTTTACAGTTTTCATGTCATTCAGCTGAAGCTTCATCATAAGCATTTTAGTTAGGCTACTAAAGTGCTTAAACAGTAATGTCAGGAATAAATCTGATCTGCCGACTCCAAAATTGAATTATGTTACTGCATAATTTAACCATTTACTTAAATAAAAAATAAAAATAGCTTTTCAATGTCACACTTCGCTTCAGCATCAGTAACAATAACATCCATCATGTTATTACCACCTACAGCAGATTTGATTCATATTAATCTTCAATTCGTTGCTTGTGACATTCTGAAGAAGCAACAGTAACGGATTAAGGTGGAACTATAAGTTTAAAAGTTGCGAACACAAGAAGACGCATTATGGATTGTTTATACTTCACATATGTGAGAGTGTGAACAGAAAGGAAGAGACTGAGACAGCAGGACTGAAAGAGCTGTTATTTGCTAACAACTATAAATAATATTGTGTCAATATCAGGTTTTATTAATCCTTTATTCGACGCTAAAGCTGTCTGCAGTTTGTTTCACTGTAAGCGAGCTGCAACAGATTTCTAATATTTCACATTCTCATTGCTTTGTGAGACTGTAAATTTGATGAGTTCGAGGCGTTCATGCATGTGGCAAGATGCATGCAATTAAAACATTTCCCAATCAATCACAAGTGAATAATTTGAATCTCCTGGAGATCAGCAGTGAATTTAATAATTTCGACTACCTCATCTACCCGCCTGGCTCCTCTCTAGCATGCACCATATTAATTTTTATTGAACGCTCAGCCCGTCTGATGCAAACGTCTCTGGATTCTTTCTGTATAAGATGACTAATTAAAAAGAAGGGCCAGGATCTGCCCTTTCTGGGAGTGAGTGTATGTAGAGAGTCTGTGTGGGTGGGTATTGAGAGAAAGATCCAGTTGATAAATAGCCACCTCTCTGTCTCTCCCCCCTTCACTGATCATAAACATCCCCTGATTATCCAGATGACAATGGCCACAAATATTCCTCATTCTCATGATGGATTGGTAGGACACAGACGGACTGAGAGAGAGAGAGATGCTGACTGGCTGGCCTGGTTTTTCTCCATCTGTGAACAAATAAAGCCGATAGGTCTGGGCACCATATCTTCTTTTTTTGTGAAGTATAATGCTTAGATCTCTCCACATGAACTTGGTCAAATAGACAGGGTCACAATGACCTAAGAGTCGCGGGTAGAATTAGTTTTGTAGCAGGGAAAAGATATGGCGGGTAATCCTGCATTCTCTGTCCATTTAATTAGGGCCCTACTGGGAAAAGCTACTATTATTTATTTGGTTCCAGACTGGCAGGCCTGATTCAGCAGGGAGAACAGCAATCATCTAGCAGCTCTTAATACTTAGTATGCAGGTAATGAAATTTTATGCGACAGAGCAGTGTTCTGCTGCCGAACAGCTCCGTAATTGTGTCTGTTATGTGGAGAGAGCAGAGAAAAGCGAGCAAGAGAAATGAATGAGTTGGTCTAAAGAGGCTGCCATAACCTCCTGGAAGAACTGCACTCTCAACAGTAACTCAAGTATTATCTAAACTATATCCGTTATTAATGTGCTTTCGCCATTGCTGAATAGCTGAGGTAGTGTACTTAAAAAAAAAAAACCTCTCCAGGAAATTGAAGGGATAGTTTGCCCCAAAAATGAAAAATGTCATAATTTACTGTTCGTTCCAAACCGATGTTGCAAAAGTGATACGAGCTGCAACTATAGAAATATTTCATAGGTGACAAAATGATAACGATGAGCTGAAATAAAATAAGTTGAAAAATAAATCTGAAAAAAAAAGATCAAATCAAAACAGCAAATATTAAATATAATATTTACTAAAATAGTATATCTAATACTAAAATAACACTCCTGTAATGTGAAGATTCTTGTAAAATATATATGCACCAAAAAAGTTGTAAACAAAAAATAAAGTCTATAAACGCTAGAAAACGGAAATTACACATTGTATTAAAAATTGTAGCAACTAAATAATACAATTTGTTTATTATAATTTCATGTTCATATTTTGTTTTATAATAATTTATATACATTTTTTATTGTATTTATTTTTTGCATACAGTAGGAACAGGAGCAGTTGAACTCATTGACATAAGCGGCATCATCAGATGTCATTAGTTCTCGTCTGTTTTGTCATCAACATAAAACCTGGTATTATACATATATGTGCTATTTCTTGTATTGTTTAAATTCTAAACGTACTTTCTCATCTAAATTCTAGATTTGTAAATTTTTTCTATTTATTTTTTTTATTTATAAAGATGTCAGGAACCTCTTGAACCTCTAATAATCCTCTTTTTTTGGCTGAAATTCTGAAACATGAGCTCTCAGTTTACTTGGCACTTGTGCTGTTTGTGACTGAAGTGCTTGTTCTGGTGTATTGGTTTAGTTTCTGTTGAAAGTCCAAACAAATCCTGTGGAGCGAGAAAAGTATTGAAGGTCGTTGTGTTTCAAATAGTCAGCTCATTTTTACTTCAGCAGGCTACTGCTTGGGCTCAGACCTTCATGTGGCGACTTTCCCATGACCCAGGCGTAATCTCTTACCTAATCTGGTTATAACTGCTGCCACACTACAAGCAATGCTGAGCCACTGTCACAGAGCAAGAGAGACTGAAACCCCCATCAATTCCCTTTTTGCTCTATTATGAATCTTCTCTCCAGCTCTTTTTAGGTCTAATCCAATAAATCTTTCTTCCTGCTCCAAACCCCCCCATTAACAGCACTGGTGAAAGAAAATGAACAGAAGCAATATAGGAAATGTATTAATTATACATGCAGTTGTATTGCTTTCACAAATAAAGTCCATTGAATGTTATTTACAGTCAAAATGTGAGATAGATGGAACATTTGGAAAGAAACACATTATTATCAGCTACCAGTGCAGGATAACTGATGCACCAAAAAAATCTTACTTGGGGTAATGTTATTGTGTATGATATATTAATGTTGTCATGAATGTAACAAAAGTAGAGATATAAAGTTTCTTCTTTATTGTTATGTAAATCCAAGTGAAACATTAGACATAAAAAGAAATCCAGCAAAATATGGTTTGGTTTTCATTTACAGTAGCTGCTGATTCAGTCATCAGTAGGGTCTGTGCAGATTGTATACCGTATGTGCAGCTTAGTTTTTTAGAACTGCACAATTGCACGTGTTCAAAATTGTTGAAAACGCAGAAAAATGTGTATGCCAAATGTTATTCTTATAAGGGAACCCCACTTGAAAGCACAATAAGGCTAATTTTGAGTAGCAATTGGGGCGAGTTTTGTTGTCTCCATTCGTCCTTGCTCACTCTTACTTTACTCATATTCGACTGCTGAGAGAGGGTCAGACATAATTACAGCACGCAGTGGGCGTGTTTAAACAGGTATGTTTTACCTGTCTAAGTCAGATGCCTCCAAAGGTCATTTCCACCTTCTACTCTCACTCTCTTCTTCTTTAATTCTATGTTTGTTTCTCTGTCAGGTAAATTAATGCACTCTAATGTGCTTTCAGCTGATGTGCCATATGTGGCAGAGAGAGCTGGGGAGTGTGAATTAGGTTCAATGCTTCTAAAGGTCAGCTCCTCTCTCCTGAATGGAAAAGCTCTTTAGTATGACCGCCGAGCCTTTGCTTTGACATGTAGCTGTCATTCGGCATAGTGAAGCCCGACATTTACATTCACAGTATTTAGTACAGTATATGACTTATAAACCATAAAAATTTTAATTTTCTTTCCTTTTTGAACTCATTGGAAAAGCATGCAACACTGAAAGTGAAATGTCTAGTGAGCGGCACTAAAAGAGCGCTCAGTTTTGTGCTACCTTAAGCCTAACTGTCAGTGTTAACAAAAGTTAAAAATGAATTGGTTGAAGCAACTTTGCCACAAGTGTTTGAGATATTTTATTTATCCTGCATTGGACATTCATTTTTGTTTTAATCACTAGCAGGGATTTTCTGTTTTCTTGGTTTCTGTAAGCTCTAAACCAAGTGCAATGACTCCAGTCAGTGTTGCCAATCTGTGGTTTTTCAAAACTGTTAATGTGGATTATTTTTCATGTCTTTCGGTAGAAGTGTCTCCCAATAACATGACATTTAGCCCCTGAAATGTGAACTTTACTGGAGGATCCATGTACCCGAATGTACCAGTTGAGCTACTGAGTACCAGGTGAGCTACTTAGCAAGTTTACTTCATCAAAAAAGCCACATAAGGATCTGGTTATATGATGCATGTCAACATGTATTTGTTTACAAGTCATGCAATATAGTAAAAGTGTTTTAATGACTGATAATCTTTCCTGTATTCATATTTAGCATTAAAAGAAATAAAAGAAGTTGGTATTTCTCCACTAGTGTTTAATTCAGCTGAAAACAGCAGCACATTTTTCCAATGAGCCTGTTTTCGATATGGCTCTCAGAATTAATTACATTGAAATCTTCCTTGTGCTGTTGGCTCTTATCATTGTGCTGCGTTCTTTGGATATGGTATCAGGCGATTCAGCATGTTTTCTTGCCCACGGAAAAGTGATAGTCATCTCTTTGTGTGTCTGTAAGCTTATAGCATTCATCAAATCTGCTGTAATTGTAAACCGGTGTCTGAGTGGCGCATTTGAGATTTACGTTAGTATTGCACCGTTCAGGGTTAATGACATTTGGAGACACACAGCTCTTTATGAGAAACAACAATGCAGTTGTGTCATTAGTCTACTAATGGACGGCGTGGAGTCTGCCATGTTGAAACATGGGATTTGAATGCAGTCGAATTAAAATTAAACCTCTGTTATGATAGTTAGACTATCTTCTCTCAAAATTTAAAGGATAACAGTGCGTCATTGCCTTGTTGTAAATGTTTGAGTAAAATGACTGCTATTATTTGCTGTTTTTTTGTTTGTGTGCTTGCAGGCCAAAGGCTAATTCAGTTTTTAGTTTAGAAAATTCAGCTTGAGAGTAGAAGTGGCTCAAGATATGAAGGTTTTAATATGTCAGTGAGAGGGAATAAAGAAAGCAGGTGCACACAAACACAAAAACATCAGTATATTTAGGCTTACTTGCTACTTTCTTTCGCTGTCTGTTAGGTATCCCTCTCTGGTGACTAGAGATTGACTGGATACAGTGCTGTAGGAGAAGCGATTTAACTCCACCTGAACCCTACTAATGGGGTCTTTTAGTCTTAAAGCTCGACTTCAAACAAACAGCTTCAAAAGCAGGGTTAACGCCTCCCACTTAAGGCCTCAGGACACATGCCTCCTTCAGGTTAGTGATCCATATTCCCTCATCAGAATAATTTGGCATCAGACATCAATCACTCTCACCATTCTCATTTTGAATGTCATTGCTGCTCTGTTTATTGGTATTCTCTTTCAATCCTAACTAGATTTAATTTGCATTCTCTGGTTCCTGTCCATGCAGAAGTCTTTCCATGTGTGCGTTTTTTTAAAAGTGCGTTTCTAAGCCCCGGTGTTCTGACTGATTGCTAGGGCAGTTGTTAAATGAAGGTCATTAAGTAAACTGACATTCTTAAAGGGGTCATACAAACCCAGTTTTCCACTAGCTAATATGATTATTTAGGGTCTTGTATATAGTTTGTAATATAGTTTGTTTTAAAATTTCTCAAAGATAGTTTTAAAAACGCTCATTTTACCCTGTCATAAACAACTCTTTAGAAATCACTCTGTTCTGTTTACTTCCCCTTTAAATCTTCACGAGCTCCACTGACTCCACCCCTCTTTTCCGAGGTGCTCTCAGAGGATCTTTTTTTAGCTGTATTCATAGTGGAACTTGCTAATTAGCACATTATTAGGAAAGGCGATTTGCAAAGATTCATTAAAAGACATTATACTCAATGCTTCTGTATGTGAGGCTGGATCATGAATGATTCTCACTAACATAAACACATTCCGGTTGATCAAGGGGGCATTTCCCTTCAGAACCAAATGTAACATTAATCCTCTGTGTCTTCAGTCACTCAGATGTCGGGAGTAAATGACTACTGCTATGTTCATTAATACATTCAACAACAAAACACCTC
>JAUMHI010000051.1:9397573-9412665 GCA_032359435.1 Enteromius unitaeniatus
GACACCGGTTCAGTCTGTGTGGCCTCTGTCAGTGTGACGCCACATCAACATGCATTTGAGAATGACTTGATTTCAGAAGGGGCCACTTATTGTTATTAAATTAAAAGAAAACTACTTGTGGATCTTTTTTATTGTAGGGTGGTTGTGTACTCACACTCCCAACACACATTTCAGTCCAAACAGCTTGAAAAACAGCACCGTATGGCCATTTTGTATATATGACAAATTCTCTCCCAGTTTTTGCAGTAAATTATATGACCAAAAAATCTTGACACAATTAATCCAGCTCTAAATGTAAAAATAACTTGATCTCAAATAGTTTCATGCTTTCAGTGAGTTAATTCAGTAAAGAATTCATTTTTCTGAAAGATTCACTGAAAAGACCCGATCAAAACGTTTATGAATCATACCACTCTGATTGCATTATAAGGTTTTAATACACTAAAAAGAACTGGTTCATGAGTCATTTGTTTGTGTTTGTCCTTTTTATCCCATCATATTCAGTCTACTATTTCGGATTGCTTCAAGGCTATAGATTATGATGCATAACTGAGGTCTTCAGCTATCAAAGAGCTATTTCTCTACTGTAAAAAAACCTTACCTCTCTTTAGCGACTACCATTCAGCATGACCACAGCCTCTTTCTAGTGCTGTTTGTTGGTTTATTTGGTCCTTTTTAGCCTGTCACAAGGTCAACTGGCTCAAAGTCACTAGCATTCACGGGGCTGTTATAGAGCTGCCTATGATTTCTTAACCATTTTGTGAACGTAAACGCTAATGTTTAGAATGAAGGCAGTGTTAAGCTGAGGAAGTCTGGGAACTGAGAACCATATTACTTGGGTAGCTTTCATCTGAGGAAGGCGTTGTGATGGATAGCCCAGTGGCGCCACAGGTACACATCCATTTTGTTTAAATGACCTTGAGAAGAGTCCCAGTATGAAGCAGCCCCAACTGAGAGATTACATTTATTTTTCTCTGAAAAAGACAAGCCTTCTGGCCTCCGTAGCCTCCCTTGGCAGCTCACCTGTGAGTCGGGCACACGCGAGCCACCAGATACCGGTCCTGATGAAAAAGTGAGGGGGGGGGGGTGGAAAAAAAAGAGTCATGACCTGGATGTGGGAATAGGTAATCTGGGGGATTACACTGCCTTCGAGAGCTCTATCGTCTGCTCCATGACTGAAAGAGCAGACCTATCAAAAAAGACTTCACGCGCCAGACTTTGACCCCATGCGCTCATTCCCTTGATGGCTGAAAGGACAGACATTGTTAGTTTTTTTGTAGCGTTGTGTGCTGGTGGAAAGGTAATAAAATTGTATTTCAGACCAGGTTGAAATGCTAGAAATTATGCGCCATGGTTGCAGAGTGTGGCTATCAGTTGATTTTTTATTTAATACCATCATATGCTGATTAAATGAAGATGATTCAAAACATTTCGACAATGATCTGTTTGGCAAAACATTACAAGTTCAGACATGATAGCATTATAAAGCTGTGATATCTGATTTGCAAACAAGTGTCTTGTCTGTTTTAATAAGTCAATAATATTCACAAAGCAGTTTTGATTTGAGCTGGTGAAGTGTTTAAATATATAATATTTCTGTCCGTTGCATCACTATTTTTCAGCACTGATTACCATTGTATGTTAGAAGTTCAAATGTTTTCCGTTCCGTTTCATAGGACAAGAATCTTTTTATTTTTGTACATTTATAACAAATCAACCTACATTTACATTATTAAATTGACTGCCCTAGATCAGACCTTTACAGGAAAACTGCATTAAACAACACTAGCTTTCTCTTTTCTCACAGGGCTTGAAGTTCTACCTTGCAACGCATCCATTAATATTTCTCACCATGTCTTTTATAGTCACAACATGGGGCTGACTGCTTTGAGAAGAGTTGTGAAAATGTTTACCGCTTGCCTCAGCCTATGTTGTGTGATTCTTCTTAAAATATAAATGATTATAAAAATATAAATAAGAGATGCATGATAACTCTATTAACTTGGGCTTTATATTCCCCTAGGTCTGAAGTTCTTGGAGAATGCTTATCCAACAGAAAAGCTCTCCTCATACAATTTTAATGGAGAGAATATCTGTAACCGCAGATGCAGAGGTGGTAAGATGTTTATGTTCCAGCCTCGAAGACACATTCTTGCTAACTTACAAGACGTTTTAATAGCAAACCGGTATTTTTAGAGCATCTCATATATTTTAATGTGTCTGTTGAATATGCTTACAGTATGTGTCCTTGCTTCATTGAGTCTGTTAAATCCAATGGTGGTTTGTGATGCATTTATAAGGTATAGTGACCTCCTGTAAAAGCAGAGCATGTCCTCCATGCAGATTCGGCTGAGCGTTTTAATAAGGCTCAGCCAAGAGAAAATGAAAAAGACAGATACGCCTGTACACCGTGGCATCATTAGTATCCGGGAGCATCAGTGGCCTTTCGAATAATGAAATTCAGCAGACGTGCAATGGTCTCAATCACAATGCTAATAAAAATACATAGATTCTTTCCTACACGTCAGTCATGGGAGACAGCAAGAGAGAACAAAAGGGAGAAGACCAGAGGGAGGGCGAGACAGAGGGAAACTGAGGGAGTGTATGTGTGAGAGAGAGAAAGCGAGAGGTGAGATAGCAGAGCAAGAAAGACAGAGAAAGGGTGAATATGATGGAAGGAGACGGTCAAAGTCGGCAAGAGAGAGTAGACTGGCAGAGAACAAGACCTGAAGAGCATAATCTTTTTAATTAGGGGTTTGAGCGCATAACCTATTGTAATTGTTTGGATTTTTTTATTATTATTATTATTCTTCCCTAAAACTGATTGTGCAGCCCAAACCCTAAGGCCTAGAAAGCTAAAACTTGGTCAGATGGTAGTACTCCTCGCTACTCAGGCAGTGCAATAAAACAAACAATTTTGACATTTTTGGCTCATAAACCGTTTGTCGTAGACTCAGAAATTTCACATTGTTGCAATCCTTGCATTAGCCCGAACAAAACAAGACATGTTTTGTTCTAGAATGCACAGTTTTCCCACAAAATTTAGCTATATCCTTTTACGAACTAGTCCAAACCACTGCAGAAATAATCTGTGGATATTGAATAACAATAATTAAAAATGAAATTTTGATTTTGGCACGAAACAGTAGGCCAATTAGAGTCTAACGTTAGCCAAATGTTATTTGGACTATAACTCTGGAACGGAATGAGATAACTTCACCAAACTCGGTACACATGTGTATAAGCTCGAACTTTCTCCTCATAATAAGCAATTTTTACCTAATTAAATGTTTGGTTTGTTTGTTTTTATTTTTCTTCTTAAATTAGGCTTATTTTTAAAACAACAACATTTTAAAACATTTACTGAGGTTAAAATAATAATAATTTTAAAAAAAACTTCCTCTAAACACCTCTAAAAATAAGTCAAAATAGCAGTTTTGCTTAGGTAAATTTACCTTGCCTGAAGGATGTTTTGATGTCTTTTTGTGAAAGAAGAAAGTGAAGCCTCAGTGAAGGCCAGTTTGGCTTTTCACAGTATTCCCCCTAATTCTTAACTCACAAGGTGCTTGTGATGAAACATTTGTGTATGAGAGTTGGAGGATCATTCACCTCCTTACTTGTGGCTGACAATCCATGCACATCATTGAATAATACATCGACTGGCCTTGATAGCAAATGTAAGTTAGATGATTGTATAACTGCTGCACTATGTTCATATGCCACTTTAGAGCGGACGAAGCGCAGATAGAGACAAAGCACAAGCTGATTTGCTATAAGTGGGAGCATTTTACGGCCTCTGATAATTACAGTCATCTATCATGACTCTATTTTCTAATACAGGCCTTCTCCAGAAAAATCATCCTCAGTGTTGTGCTCCTGATTATGTGAGTTTCCTTTCATTCATGTGGCTTTGTCTTGCATCCAAATGAAAAGGGGCAGAATGCCACGATTACAGCTGGCACAGGTTAATGAATGGAAACACTGCGGTGCAGTAATGTGGCCTGTAAATATGAGTGCTTATGCCATTTTTCTTCATCTCGGCACACTGCGTGGTCCTCTCAGGATGTTTGACTCACTGGTGAGTGAATGATAGCACGGGAAATAAATAACAGCTTCTCTGTGTCATTTTCTCCTTTCCAAATTAAAAGTGGAGGATGAGAAGGAGCTCCGAACGGTTCATTTTGCAGTCTATCAGAGGGGATGATGGGGCTTTTTCTCCTTCAGCAGGTGCATGCACATGAACGCCCACAAATCCCATTCATACGGCACCACTTAGGAAGCCAGGACAAAAACATTGATGATTACGATAAATGGAAATGGTGACAATAAGAAAGACAGTGATCATGCACTCTTGACATTTCATATTTAAGGCAACGCATACAAACTCAGAAATCTTGCTATAGAGTAAAAGTATATAAAAAGGCTACCTGTTCTCATGGCTTGGTGTATGAGACACGAAATATGTACCAATAAGTACATATCACTGCAGTTTCCAAAAGAGATTAACACTAGAGGCAGATTTGAAAATTGATGCTTTTGAACATTAGCATCACACATATCCGTCTTCATATCTATTTTTCATAGATGGAGGTTTGTTTGGTAGCTCACGAAGTACAGAGATGAGGAGTACAGAGAAGAGACAAGGAGCTCTGAATCCCTAATAACTTTGGTTCAACAAAACAGTTCAAATCTTCGTAAAAGGAAGTTGAAATGGCCCAGTTGCTTCAACAAATGCATTTTTATATCAGTTTTGCATTTTTGAACACTATCGGTTACGTTTAGGGTTGGATTTGGTGTAGGGCATATTTAAAACATGATAGAGCATTAACTTTTAGCAACAGTCCACAGATATTTTAATTTTGAACTGCTGCAATACATACATATATGCGTAATAAAATGTGCCAGGGTTCACGGATTGACTCAGGATTCACTTAGTAGACATTCCTTTTTGAAACTGCTGCTAAACATGCATTAAGGTACATAAAAATTGTATTGCACAAAAAGTGCGCAGAGGTACATATTTTTACGAGACCAGGTTGAAAAAAGGCTTCTTGTCTTTTTAAAGAGACAGGTCAGGAATTTATGTTGTTCTAGGTCTGTAAAACTTTTGGTTTGTTCCTCGCACAAACCTCTCAGTTGACTTTAAAATAGTTTAAAATAAAGCCTATGAATAATACGGATCAAGAATATTTTTATGGTGCTTTTACGTCCGTTTTAAGCTTGGTTTTGAAACAACATGAGGGGGAGTAAATTATGACCAAACATTCATTTACTGGTGAACTATCTCTTTAAAATTCTGCTGCTGTCTCAGGAGAGAGTTGTGAAAGGGATTTTTATCCTGTGGAAATTGTGAAATTTGCATTAATATTCTGTTTATGTACTTTATGGTATTTTTCATGATGTTTTTGCTTGAAATCTTGGGCAAGGGTGAGTAAAAGATGACATTTTTCTTTCTTGTGGAAACTGTTCCTTCTTTTTTTGTCCTAAAAATGACAGCAATGCAGAATTTAGCATTAGGGGAAATGAGGCCTGTCCAGAACAAGAAAGAACCTTTATCAGTAATTAGTAGGATTAATATGGCTGATAATAATATAATAGTGTAGTTCCTCATGGCAGTGAAGGCAGAGATGGATGAACGGCATGAATCATCTGCTTTTTTTTCCTGCTAATTTATCATTGTGGTAGACCCCAATCCTTACTTGTTAGTCTGAGCCAGTGGCCATTGTGAGCCACCTTTCTGAGTGACTTTGCAGTTCAAATGTTTATTCCACACAAAAGATGGGAGAATAATGATAGACATGTTTCTCCTGGCAACAATGAGGCTGAATGGACATCAAATGAGACTTTCTCCTAAGAAAAGATTCTCACTTTTTCTGTCTGTCCTAGATTTTCAGAAGAGATCTTAACAATGTCTCAGATTTGTCAAGATACGAACATCTCAAATTATAAGATTTTAAAATGATAATCAATGATGATCAAATTCTACTTTGTCTTTTTTCTCATCAATCTCTTCCTGAGATCTCTGTTGTGTAAGAAAGTAATGAATCTTCTCAATGGCCATCCTGAGTCTTTGACTTTTGGCCTGATCTTCGGCCACATAAAGAGCAGGTGCTAAACAAAGTTGTTCTACAGAGCTTCAAATATTTCTTCAATTTCATTCATGTGTTGTGCATTTACAATACCTAGAGCATAGCATCTAAAGGCACCCAGGACAAATAGCCAAAAACACGTTCAGCTTTTGGTTTCTGACCTCTTTGCTCTTGTTAGTTGTGTAAGTTGAAAGTTCTCTCTCTCTCTAATGCCTTTTCTCTGCACAGTTTTTGCACTTGGCAAGTACAGACCTATTCGGATTGTTTTTACTATGCGTTTCAAGTGTTTTTGAATAATCCATCTTTGAAAATAGTTCAACGCCTCTCATACGTTTTTTTGAGAGGCTCTTTGGGATACCAGCCAGTGCGTAACAGGCACAGCATACATAAAAGATTCAAATGTTAGTGTTATTTAGCAAAAATGCAACATTCGTCTTTCTTTGAGCTGCAGCAGGAATGAGATAGTGTCTGCTGTCTGACCGCCTGTACCTTTCATTTCAGCCGTAATTTAATTTGCTACAGAGTTTGTCCCTTTCAAGGTGTTTCTCTGGTACTTAATTCAGATGTAGTTGAGCCCTGTTTACTATCATGCACTGATTCCTATTTTGTTCATTGATGATGTTCTCTTTTTTTAAAATGAGAAAAGTAGTAAATAAATTCATATCCACCAGAAAAAACTATATATATGCATTATCATTTATGAGAAAAACATGTATGCCTAGACAACCTTGAGTAGATTTGTATACACAATTTAAAAAGACTTGATTTGAGTCATTTATTGATTCGGTGACTCACACATAACTCTATATGGGACTTAATTTTGATGCATAATTTCAGGGTTACAAAAGTCTTTATTGTCACTTTTGATTAATGTAATGCATCTTTGATGAATAAAAGTATGTATTTATTTCAGAAACATCTTATTAATCCCATACTTTTGTAACAGTATGTATGTGTGTGTACTTTGTGTTTATATATATATATATATATATATATAAATTCTCTCTGTGTCTCTCCTGTCCTGTTTTAAATGTTAAAATAGGTGTTGCATGCTTTCATGTGGGTTCTGGAGATATGAGTTGTCTCATCTGAAGCTTTTATCCATTTGAAAATTTTCATTTAAAAAAAAAAAAAAACATTTGAAGCTGCTGACTTTTAATTAAAATGTGTCAGATAAACTGACACTTCAATCTGACATCCATGTATAATATTTACTTTCGTCTCCGTTACTATGGTTACAGGCATTCATGACGAGAAGGTTCACCTTAAACTGAAGCTCAGGTATGTGGTCGTCAGCAGGGTCATTAATTCACCTGCAATCTCAGAAACAAACAGACCATACACTCACAAATCGCAGAGAGAAATGGGCCTGTCCGAACTTGCTGACTAGCGGCCTTTGCTCTTGAAAGTGTTGCATAAGTGGAGATGTTTCAGGAGGTTTCATAAGACAAGCGGAGATGGCATTTATTCCCTCTGGTTCTTAAAGTATTAAAATCTCTTCATTTGGTGCCCAGGCTTCAGCATTCATTGTTCCTTACACACAGAGCCGATTTCTGTCCCAAGATGCAATGACATTAATTAGGAATGGCATTTTTAACTTCTGGTGCAAGAATGATGCTAATTTTCTTGTACCTTCCCTGTCTCTTTCATACTTCCAGCACGTCCCCTCAAGTGACAAGATGTTAAAAGCATGACTCTGACATAATGAATACATAAATTAGAGCTTTTTTAGAGTTTTAATGTGTCCCATGTGCAGCATTGCATTTCTCTCCTCTGCTTAAGATATTGCTGTTTTCCCGGGAGACAGTGGACAGGGCAATGAAATCATATTATATTTAATGGGAAATGTGAAATTTACTCATGTCGTTCCAATAATATATGACCTGCAAAACAAGGTTTTCGGCTTGTTCCTCACACAAACTTCAAATAACAACAAAATAAATAATGCAAGGATCATATGTTTTTATGATGCTTTTACCTCCATTTTAAAGCTTGAAAGAGCAACCAGGACACTCCTGGGTGATTTAAAATAAGGAATCGTACACGTTTTGGAATGGCATGCAGCTGAATAAATGACCAGAAGTTCTTTTGTGGGTGAACGGTGTCTTTATAATTCTGCTCCTGTCTCAGGAGATGGTTATTAAAAGGGATTTTATTCTGTGAAAATTGTGAAATTTGCATTAATATTCCATGTACGTTCCGTTGTCTTTATCCGCAGTCGCCTTTTATGTCAAGACATGCTACGCTCTTAAGTGCTATCTGGGTTTCCCATATGATTTTGCAAGAGTTCACTGAATAACATTGCATTCATGTCTAAATAATAAAATATGGCGTGATATGATTGCATTGGGCACTGTGTACCCAGAACCAATTTACCAATTTACTTAGGAGAGGCAGTACACAACTTTAATGGGCTTGTGTCATAATCTCTGTAGGGCTTTTCCCTTAAATGCCTGTCATTCCTTATTCAACATTTTTTACTAAAAGACTCTTGTCTCAAGCACACGGAGGCTCAAGTAAACGGAAATTACTTTTATATAGTTTACAGGCAGACGCTGTGAGCAGTAAAGACAGATGCACTGAGCCTAATTCTCTATTGAGTTTCTGTAATTGTTTCTTGTTTCCTCTTGCTTCACGCTAACGTTCACTATTTCCAGTTCCTATTTGGGCTCAATTTTGCATCTACTTCTGAAATATATCACTCTCGCTTGAGTTGTTTGGTACATTGGCTGGAAAGAATCGCTTTTTTGCAGAATAACTTTCTTTCCATCCAAGATGAGAGCAAGCTCAGCAGCACATGTGCTAGAACACTGCGGCGTTTTGGAGGAAATTAAAATATTTCTTACCACTTAAAACTCTTAATTTATATTTGTTTTAATATATGTTTACATTGGACGTGGTTTATTTTGGGCCTCAAATTTCAATATGAAGCTGGCTTATACAGTAGTTCACTGAATCTTCTGTATCATCCTCTTATAATTTCTCTTGCATAATCATATTTGCATCCCCTGCTTGTCATTGGGTTTACATTTCTTTTGTGATGATTGGCGTTGAGTTTAAACTTGATTAAACTAACAGATCAGTTCAGTGCTTTACGCACTTTGTTGAGATGCGAAATTAATTCCACCAGTGCAAACAAGATCAATCCTGCCCCTTCCCCTTTAAGCAAGACAAATATCCTCAAGATGACTTTTATAATAAATGTGCTCTAATGTAAAAATATGATGGCATAAGCAGTTCTATTAGAGTGAGGTAGAGTGCTGCCTCTGCCTCAGCATTATCATTATAGTAATGAATTACAGCAAAGTGGTATTTGAGCTTGTGCAACAGGGACAGGGACTGATTCATTGTGTTGAAGTCATCATAAATGTGCTTCAGTGGCATCAGAGCTGCCAAATTATCATCTGACTTATTGATTTGTTTATCCAATTATGCATGTTTTGTGTGGTATCCTCTCGTTATTCCCCTGGTGGCATTTATATTGGACGCATGTTTGGTTGCAGGGACTTAACGCTCTGCGTCTCCCGTGATAATTGAAAATGGGAGTCAGAGTCATCCAGTGTTGTGCCAGCTTGTGCATTAGAAGACGTTCCCGCTCTCACTTATACAAATACTCGGTAAGGATACAATATACTTCAATCGTGTCAGCTTTGTGACATGTAGAGGAAGAATCTGGGGTGGGTTGTGTCTCAAACCAGACGATTTATCTGCCTAGACAGCATTTTAGGCATCATTGGCAGTGTCTAGATAGGTTTAAAGGCTTTCAGGCCTCAAAAAGAGATGCAAAATCAACATTAAAAAAACGTACAAAAAAAACATGTTATATTTCAGGTCTTCTGATGTCACACAGTAGCTTTGTGTGAGGAAGTTCAAAACTATTCATTGATAATTTTCCCCTCCAGTGAGCTGTTAACTCCTACTGAATCAGTGAATTGAATCACAGAATTAGATCTAACTTTAGGTGAGTAATGATTTATTTTTCGATCTGTTTCTCATATTGTACGACTTTAGAAGGCTTGGAATTACATTTATGATGCTTTTATTGAGATTTATATATATATATATATATATATATAAATTATTGTTTTTTTTTATAGATACTTTATACACGGCAACAAAATATGAAAAATCTATGCATATATGTACTGTATATATATGAATATATGTAGGCTCATCTGCATGAAATTAATAGTTAAATATTTAGTTTTTGACTGCTGCGTTCATACAATAGCATTTATATTAAATATTATTATGTTTTCAACTGTCAGGAATGTTTGTGTTGTACAGGAATGTTTGTGTTGAAATCAAATATTGGATTTTTTAAAATATTTTTTGTATGTACATATTACATTAAAGTATTTTTCTTAAAAATATGTATTTTTTAATTAATTATTAAATATTTGGTCCTACTTTAAATAGCCTTAACTACTATGCATTACATTTAAGTTAATTATTTGATACAATGCATATATTGTGTACATGTTTTTACAATGTACCTATATAAAAAAAAAAATACCTACATGTAAACAAGTACATTGTACATTGTACTTATTTTTTGATTCAAGTACATAGTTAATATAAAGTATAACAAATTAATATAAAGTAGGACAAATTATTTTTTTTATTTTTTGTCAGAATAAACATGTTCTGGTGATAATATATATACTGACTTTATTAATATTTTACTTTCATTTTCTTTTAATTTTTGTGTTTTGTGTTTAATACATTTTTATTTTTGTTCCCAAAAATACGATCAAACAATAATTGGCAGGCCCCCCCACAGTACCATCCTAGACCCCCTAAGGGTCTCAAACCCCCTGTTGAACTGATTCTTTGTTCTTCTCTTCCTCTTTATATCTCGTTACCCCCAAATGCTCCCAGTTTGGTTTGAAAATTTGCATCCTCAGGGTTCACACTCCAAAATAGCTAATTATCCCCAAGACGTTGTTTCTCTCATTCTGTCTACTTTTTTCATCCTGTCTCTCTTGTTCTCCTCTCTTTGTTCCCAGTGGCACCTGGGTTCACACTCCGAATGGCACCTCCATTGGCAGCAGCAGTATGTTGGTACAACATGTCAAAGTGGAACGACGTTGAGGTCAGCCAGGTCAGTGTCGCTCCCCATTGCCACTCCAGGGTGAGTCGGCCCATCGGCCCGGGTGCCTGCCAGTCTGTAGCTGTGCCAGGCCCACAGAGGTCAGAGAACTGTCTCGCAACGGGGTTGGAAACTGGATTGAGGCGGATGTGACTGCTGAATAAAACAGCTGCACAGGGTGCATTATCTAGTCATGCACAAACACATGGGCAAACCCACACGGAATTTGTGCCGCAGAACTCTGATTTCAGCAGAATCACAAGACTTGTCACTCACAAGTTTTTGTTTATTAAATATTTGGGCAGAACGGAATATGCTTTCAAATAGCAACACGACTACTTCCAAATACTTGGTGTAACTGAAAAAA
Organism: Enteromius unitaeniatus; assembly: GCA_032359435.1. NCBI lineage: Eukaryota > Metazoa > Chordata > Actinopteri > Cypriniformes > Cyprinidae > Enteromius > Enteromius unitaeniatus. The sequence continues at coordinate 9,409,122 of JAUMHI010000051.1, forward strand.
CTATAGTAACTAAAACTATGTGTATTATGTAAGATTTTGTGGTAACACTATTTATTTATATAATGCATTATAAAAGTAACGCATGAATTGTATGTTATGTACTTTATAATGCCCTGAACAATCTCATGAATAATTGTATTCACAGTTAATACATTATAATTAATTTTTTAAGGTATCTGTGTTACAGTGTAATTATAGATTTAAGTAGTGAAACATATTAATTAACTATGGTTGCTACCTGGTCTCCTGGCATAAACGTACCTGGATGCACTTTTTAGTGAGACATGTAATTGGTACCACTAAGTACATATCACTGCAGTTTCTGGAAAAAAAAGAACACTAGAGGCTGTAAAACTCTGACATCTTTTATTCCTTTTCACACACAAGTAAAGTATAGTTTTGGACAATTCCTTGTAGAATATCATGTTATGACAATCCATGTACTCCAGAGGCGAGGAGCTCCGGTTTGATTCTTGTGCAACAAAACAGTTAAAATCTGCAAAGGTAGTTGAAATGGCACAGTTGAATCAACAAATGCATTTTTATATCAGTTTTGCATTTGTTAACACTGTCGGGAAGGTTTAGGGTTGGATTTGGTCCAATTATTTCCAATATGATAGAGCATTAACTTTTAGCAACAGTTTTACGGATATTTCAATTCTGAACCACCAGAATACATACCTATATCAACGTAATAAAATGTGCCAGGGTTCACATATTGAGTCTGTGTTTTAGCGACAGTCAGTGGACATTTCTCTTCGAAACTACGGCGAAAAAGGCATGTAAAACAGTGTTGCACAACAAGTACACAGCGGTACATATTTTTATGAGGCCTATCTATTTAAAAAGGTATTACTGGAGAATTTTTTTATTTAAACGTAGTTATAATATTTACATGCAGGGGCTGGTTAAACCGTGAAAACTTTGAACACAAAAAGAAAAAAAAAAAGACAATGCTAAGTGCACTTCAACCAGTGCCTCATTATTTTTAGCCTACACTGTGCTATTGAACTAGCCGTTCTAACCGTCAAAGGCAGAAGGAGATAGAAAAACAACTCTTGGGACTTTATGATTACCTGAATTGTAGAAAAGCTCTCGAAGCCCGTCTCCCCACATCACTGAAAATGAACATAAAAAGCTCTTTAATAGACTCCAAGACCTTAGTTATTTTACAAAGCAGCTTACGTTAGAACAGCTCAGGCTGGCCGTGTCCTTATTTGGGTGAAGCGAGATAAAGTAAAGATGAGTGTGTGTTGCAGTCAAGCAGAGAACTATGATGACAGGCAGTCTCACAGTCCATTGTAATTTATTTTAATTGCGTGAGCTCCTCTACAGAGGTGGTCTGAGGTAATAAAAGATGCGTTGATCGATAATTTCCATTTTTGAAGTAAATTTTTTACAAGCTTTCCCTCTCAATGGGCGCGCCCCCTCGCTGGCATGTGGTAGATGAACGTAAATATGTGTCAAAAAGACATATCGCTAATCAAGCGGAGACGCGTGTTATATTTAGGCATTGAGTGTGTCTTTTCGGGGCCCCCTGTGGGCCCTTGGGGACCCGCTGATGCTGACAGATTCAGAAATATGAGACTGCATCATGTCTGCGTCTCAGCAGGCGAAGGAATCAGGGCGGACAGGTCTGCTCTGCTGCTCCGCTCCACTGGAATCATAAATAATGTGACTCCATGCTGTGACTTCCACCTTCGCTCTCATCACAGATTTTTTTCCTCTCATATTTACATAGAGTATTAGTGAGACTTTGTTTTTAATGAGAAAGATAATGCTGGGTTGAATTATTAATGCCTGCGTGGGGTAAGGATGCGCAGTGCATCTCGTATTGGTCGAAATCTGCATAGCCAAGCGTTTGACTTTCGGTCATCGGCTCAGGTTACTTTGGCCAAGCCCCGCCTATTTAAATTGACTGACATGTAAAGAAACCAATAACAGTTTGTTTTAAGTTATGCTAAGCTAACCGGTCAAATTTAGACCGGAAATTTCAACCTACTCTTGCCTTTTTTGTACGCAATATGCGTGCGGTCAAATTTGTGGGCGGCCTGTGGGTGTATCATGTGAGGCTGAGACTACAGCATCCCGAATGAGGTCTAATTTCTCTGTGCTGCGCTGCCTGACAGCATCCTCTATCTCAGAATGGACGGATATGTAACACCCCGCCCCTTTTTCTACTTTAGGCCATTAGTCTCTCTCTCGCTAACAACCACCCGCTTGCTAAATAGTCTTTTAATCGCATTTTAATCAGATCATTCACAGTTTCAACCAGTATTTGACATTCACCAAAAGCACAGCCTTTCCAAATCTGTGAGTTAAATAAATAACAACATGGCTATAGAATAAAGAAGAAGATTCTTCAAGTATTGATGTATATCGGTGTGTAAGATTGCGTGAATGCAAGGGCATGCAAAATGAGTGATGTCTTTGGGTGTTTTCACTCCACATTGATGGTTTGAATTGCAGTATGTATGGCGGCTTTGACACTGTTGTGAAGCTAAATAGAAAATTTGCCCCTCAAATAAGTAAAAAGCATGTTTACAGGAATGCACTTGCAATATAAATGACATTCAAAACATTTGACAAATGCTTTTATCTGTTGTGATCACAGTATATATTTTAGCATTTGCATTTCCTGGAAATGAACTTTAGCATTGCTAGCAGCACACTTTGCTGTGTTTTTTTAAACCTACAAACTATTAAACAATTACAACTTTATTATCATAGACAAAAATATTAATGTTTAATAATGTTAACAGAATCATCATGTAAAATAAACAGTTTTAATAATAACAACAACACATTATTATAATTATAATAATCATTCATTATTTTACCAGGACTGTTTCTTGTGTTTTTGTATATGACAGTCACTCAGTAAAGGGTTAGTTCACCCAAAAATGAAAATTCTGTCATTAATTACTCACCCTCATGTCGTTTCAAATCCAAAAGACCTTCGTTCATCTTTGGAACACAAATTAAGGTATTTTTGTAGCCACCCGACCCTTGACAGCAATACAACTGAAATGATCAAAATCCAGAAACGTTGTAAAAACACCTGTAAAAGAGCACATACGCACACTTTAACATATTAGATTTAATCCGCCTTGTTATTTTTGTTTTTATTGCGCAAAAAAGGTATTCTCCTAGCGTCACAGAGCTTATGTTGAGCCACTGATGTCACATGGACTTTTTTTATCAGTGTTTTTGCTACGTTTCTGGATCTCAGTTGTATTGCTGTCTATCAAGGGACAGATGGGTCTCTGACATCATCAAAAATATCTTAATTTGTGTTCTGAAGATGAACGAAGGTCTTATGGGTTTGAAACGACACAAGTAATTAATGACAGAATTTTCCCCTTTAATGTTTAAAATAAATACATAATATTTTTTTTTCTGTATTGTGTATGTTAGTAAGTAGAGCTGTAGAAAAACTGTTTGTACAGCATAATAACCCTTACACCTACAGTGAGGTCAATAAGTATTTGATCACCCTGTGATTTTGCAAGTTCTCTTACTTAGAAATCATGGAGGGGTCTAC
>JAUMHI010000051.1:9436656-9463051 GCA_032359435.1 Enteromius unitaeniatus
TTTATGTCGAAAAGTTAAATTGCCACCTTGTTCAATCTGACATCTTAATAACGGCCTGTCAACTCATAAGTACGAACTTAAGTATCATTCTGATATGCTGCTTAAGAAACCTTTCTTTCTGCTTGTTATTATTAATACTGAAAACAACTACTCTGCTAATTTTTCTTTTCAGGATTTCTTGATGCATTGTCAAAAGAGCAGCGCTTATTTAAACAATTACTTGAATCAATCACAGTTATAGCCTATATACCAGCACAACAAGGAGTGTTGTGAAATCAAACTCCTCATAGTTAATGGATAAATGCAGTCAGTTCCTGTTCCATAAAAATGTTTATTTTACAATTAATTGGTCGTTTGGTCACAGTCACTCTGCTGAATTTAGGAGGCCATTCAGAGTCAGTCACACATTTCAATAGCGCACAAGTGAAAATAAAAGTGTGTCTGTGGCTACCGAAGGCTGTACTGAGAATCTCACAGCTCCTTCACAAAGAGCTTCTCTCTTCCACCAGAGCCCTGCACCTGCAACTAATCACTCTGCCTTCAAAGAGGACAAACACACACACACACACACACACAGTTTCTCGCTCTCTTCCTCTTTATCTCCTTGCTTGTATTCCTGTTTTGATGCTCTGGTTGGAGTGTGTAAAGACATCTCTAATGTTCCCCAGATGTGAGCTGCTCTTTGAAGAGAAAAAACGAAAAGACTCAAGTATCTTTTGCTAATTAATTTTAAAAAAGCATCCACAAAGTTGCCTTTGTTCAGTGTGTGTAAACGTGGAAACTGAGATGGCGTGTCTGGGGTAATTGTGATCTCATGGCTGCCCAAGTGGAAATTTCTCACTTAAGAAATGTTGAGAAGAATCGTCCTTTCATGCTAAAAAAAGCAGATGATGTTTTACCTGTGGTATTTCTGTACTAACATTGAACGTGTCCTCCTAGGCTCCTTCTGTCATGGCCTTCCCTGCCACGACGCCCACAGGAATGATGGGATACGCAATGGTAAGTACAAACTGGGGTTTGTGCATTACTCACTATCAGTGTAAGAAGCATTAGCTTTTCAACTTCTGTATGTTCAAGGGCTGCAGTCATGCTGTCAGTCCGCACTGGAGCAGCGTGGGTGTTTAGAACAATGTGAAAGGCTCTCTAGAGTCCAAAGCACCTCTTCATTGAGCTTAGGGCCTTAGAGACTTTTTTTTCTGGTTTTTATTCATCACACTAACAGGGATGACTACATTGAAATTTTCATACATTAACAATCTAATTTGACCTTATATTGTGTCAGTCATGTTTACACTCTGCCTCTAAAACTTTTGTCCATCAAAAAAAAATTAGCATTTTTGCATCTGTAGCAAACATTTTAATAGAAAATATTAGGGGGAAATGCATATGAAAATTTTAGACTCCGAGCAAAGCCTTTAAGACTGGATAGTCTAGTGTGTGTTTAGCATGAGAGAGGACATAAGACTCTGACAGTGCACATATTTTATTCACTATTATATTTTAAGTTTTAAATCATCATCATTATTTATTTATTAAACATCAAAGAGGGACCCATTTATCCTGCCATATAATTTAATTCAGGATCATGTTTATTTTTTAAATATATATTTTCAAAGCCTGATTTAGCCCCTAATATCCCAGTAATATCCCATCGACATACATATTAGTATTTTAATACTATTAATTAGTTAGTAGTGTTGTAGTTATTATTAGTTGGGGGGATGGGGTTCAGATGCAATTGCATGCAGGTATTTATATAGAGATGTACTGCATGCTTAGTAGAACCCAGTAGTAGAGGTTGACAGGTGATGTCAGCGCAGGCCGTGGTTAATGGCTTAAAGAGAGGATGGCGTTCTGTAAATTACGTTTTTCAATAACAGCATCCGCACTTACATAACAGCTATTATGACTCATCCATTTTAGATCCTCCAGTCCAATCCTTTGCATGTACCTCAGCTTTTTTTTTTTTTTCTTTTTAAGAGTTTGAAATATGAGTTGCTTCGAAAACAAAAGAGTAACTTTTCCTTCTGCTGCGAGTAGCTCAGGTGTAGTTTTAAACAGTAACTCCAGTCAGATCAGATGAGACGGGGCATTTAGACTGGGTTACATTCCTCTTTGCTGAGTTTCAGCACTTTGAAACAAAATATGATGTCAACAGTGGAACTTCATGAGCCATTGGCATTTAAAGTTCCAGATAGAAACACTGTGTTCCAAACAGCCATGAGAAGCATTATGCACTGCTTACTTGGTTATTCCTTCAACTATTCCTTTCTAGCCCCCTCAAATGGGATCCATGACCATGATGACCCAGCCTACCATGATGTACACTCAGCCTGTGATGCGGCCGGCCAAGCCCTTCGGCCCAGTCTCAGGGGCACAGGTATGATGTCACACACAACAAGGTTACAAATCAATTCTCCCTCAAACAATTCAATTAAGCAGTCCTAAGGTCTGGTCACTTGTTTTTTTTAGCGAATGTTTACAGATTACGTCTAGGCATTTTTGATAATTTTGCATTGACCAACAGAGTTGACCATTTCGCTAATGTGACCATACCTTAAGCCGAGATCAGACTGCACGATTTTAAAAGCAGTCATGTCACAAATGTTTTCACACTGCGTGACTATCTGGGGTTCATGGCATGATTCTGAATCGCCGACAGGTCCAGATATCTAGCATGCCAAATATCTCACGGGTGTCAGGGATTCTCTCAGATCACATCTATGATAATTCACACTGTGTGATTGTCACTCACGTGAACGAGCACCGATTTGCCTGTGATTTCAGGCATTTGTCGGCGAGTCAAAATCAGGGCTAAAATCATGCAGTCTGAACTCGGCTTTAATGAATCAGATTTGTATTTTTAGAGAACAGTTCCATCCATAAGTCTCCGCTTTTTGATAAATGTTTTTTGCATCGATCCAGCCCCATGATTCTTCTGGTAATAGAGCCATCCGCTCAACCCTGACTGATCACGCTCTATTCTAGAAGTAGCTATCCATTCAGAATGCGCTCTAGTTTGTTCACCTTCATGTGCCATCGCAGTGCATTCCTGAATATGAAAGCTAGCATTGTGGCCTTCACACATCTCTGGGGAAGGATATGTATTTCACAACGCTCCGAATTCTCAGCTCGAAATACATATCGCACCCTTGCTTCATTTCTACAGTAGTGTTAGTGCAGAAAATTGGTACCATACCCGCAGCCTTGCAAAAGGAGAAGTACCAGCTCTCTTTTTCTCTTTTGTTGTTCTCTAGCCTGTCTGGCTCTGAATTGTCCTCTCGTGTGTGTGTGTGTGTTTCCTGGCTGTCCTCGGACCCCTTCAATCTCTCTCGTTCTTTCTGAACTAGCTCTCTACAGCCTCTAGTCCTTCCAGTTCAAGTCCTCTCAGAGCTCCGGGACAGGACCCTTTTGCACAGCTGTCTCTGAAGGATTTCCTTTAGAGCGTCTTTAGGTACAGCATGTCTGCTGTGTGTGTGTGATTGATCGACAGGAGCTTCTTGCTTTATAACAGTGTTTGTGTCATTCTATTGCAAAAACTCTTACCCTTGTTTTTCTCCAATTGCTGCAATACTAATGTTTTCTATATACATCAGTATATTGTGATTTGTAACTGTTCAGCTTCAGTAAAGCCAATCTCAGGAAGTTCATTAACCAAAATCACGCATGATATTGTTCTGTTTTTCCTTATGATTTAAAGGGGTCATATCATGTGGAATCCAACGTTTGAAGTCACAATGTAATTGAAGTAGAAAGAGGTTATTAAAAATGTATATAAAAAAAAGCAGCTAAAATGATTTGTTTCGAACTTTAAAAACGCGGAGCATCCAGTCACAGTGAAATGCAGAGGAGAAAACTTATTCCACCAGAATACATAATAATGATGATAAAGGTTTTAAAAACTCTAATTGCCACTTCTTGAATTTTTTTGCAGAATATGGTGCAAAGACTTTTTACGTGCATTAAAAAGTTTCATCCTTGTCTAGTGTCTGCACTAATAAGCTTACTAAATTATGAGAACTAAAAATGTCTAGAGTATCTCTTAACCTCATCACGCAAGCATCTAGTGTTGTTGTGGCCTCCGGTAGATTGTTGTGACCCATATGTGGTTTAAAGCATTAGTGAAGGTTTCGAGAAAAATGTGACATGACCCCTTTAAGTTTGAATCCTTTTCATAGTAGGTAATCCTGATTTGCAGCTTCAAACCCATCTCCACATGCCTTTTTTGAATCAGTTCATTTAGTGACATTACATACAATTACGGTGGTCATTCATCCAAAAACATTGAAACGTACTGTCCTGGGCTGATATAAAATGTCATAATGTGTATGTTCATCACAATGTGTCTAATATACAAAAACGGTCGTAAATGAAACTTGACATCATCAGTAAATGTGCACTTCTCTGATTCCAGATGCAGTTCATGTAGGTGAAGGAGGGCCGACGCTTCCCAAGAGTGAATTACACGGCAAATCTCAAACCTTTAATCTCTCCAGTTGGCTTTTCGACTCTTCACGGAGAGTTCTGCCCCAGTACAAACCTGTACAGGAATCAGCGGGAGGGGTGGGAGGGGCATTATGGGATACAATGGGTGGGGTTGGGAGGGGTAAGACTCTGTTGCCCAGAGATGGAGGACACGGCGCTCATTTTGTAATTTGTCACGGTAAAAGTTATTGTACCGTCTATAACGAAACACATTGGTGTTGAGAGGGTGCGAGTGCCGCAATGTGGTGGGTTTCACGCAAACACGGCTTCACTTTTTTCCATGGAATGCGAAAAAGAGGGAGGGATTTGGGTGGAGTTCTGTCTTTATCCGATCACCAATCAAGCATTACCTGATTTAACCGTCACCAATTAGAAATTCTAACATCGGTTTCTACTATGATTTCTACTTTTTTATGTTATGACGTTTGCAGTAGACATTCCTTGTGTATTGTCTGTATTTATTTATGATTTACCCACTGAGGACATGAAAGAAATGAATAATTTTTCTTTTTTTTTTCTTCCTTGCGGGAGGTCTTTCGAATTATGCGTTTATATGGGTATGATTGGTTGTATAATTCGGATTTTGAGTGACTGAATTCTGAAAAAATATATAATATAAAAATGGGGGGAAACGGACACCTATAAACTGACTGATACAGCACTAAGTATTCTCAGAAGCAGTTGTATGTCTAGTGCAATTTCTTTGTAGCTCAAACGCTCACCGCCCTCCATTCGTAACAGACATAGGAGCAAATATACAAAGCATTATGCCACATAGTCAGTTCTGTGCCCCTGGGAGGTGGGCGGGTGGGTGGGTTTTTGTGAGGGAGCATTTAGCAAAGCACTACATTTGTGATTCAGCGACATTGCATTTGGGGAAGATCTGTATTGCTTTCTGCTTGGCATGTCATTATTTTACATTTGACAGTTATATGGCTGCCTTTTCAACCTGAATGTGCAGAGTCGCCTTCGTTTTCGGGCCATCTGGGAGGAGATCAGTTGTGTGTTTGTGTGTGTGAATGTGAGTGAGAAACGCGGGTTGCTGTCTGTATCGGGATGGGGTTGGTAGTGTCTAGCTGTAGGTCCAATAGAGTGATGAAAGGGGGCGCTGTTGATCAGTGCCCAGTGTACATAAAACAGGGAAGTACACAAAAGGTGGTCCGAATATGAGGGCAATTCTATCCATTGATTTAGCATATTTACTGCATCATCCCTGCAGATTATATTTTGTTTATATGACAAAAAAATGAAGCAGAATTTGGGTGAATTTCAAATAAAGTGCAGCTTCCACAGAATTAAGTGTTTGTTTATTTATATGTTGTGTTTGTAAGTGTGTGTGTGTGTGTGTGTGTATATATAATCATATTTATATCACATACATATGATGCATAACTTATTACTTAATATAATTATTCCTTTAGATATTTTTGGAGTGCATAAATTGTTGGTTGTTCCAGCTGCTGAATTTCACAGAATTATGCCTTTATGATCCTATGAGTGTATAGGAATCATTCACTGTTTGTGTTTTCATTTTTATCCAACTGATGAATATTACAAGTGTCGTTTACGGATTCGTCAGCTTCTCCAGACGGTGAACTTGACTGTTTAAACTTTCTATTGATGATCTCTGTTGTAACTGGCCACCTTGCAGTCTGCATCAGGTCAAAGGTCATCTCCTCGCCCATATCTGAGGGGTCATTTGGAGGTGGGTGCAGGGGATATGCTTTACCAATCACCCACAGCAGCTTCTGCTCCAGTGAACTCAGATGCGTCGGCCCCTTCACACAAACACAAACGCAGGATGTTAAAGCGGGTTCCAGTTTGGCTTCACAAACAAGGGCAGTGACTGTTCCCCGTCTCTGCTTGTTTCATCTATATTCTAGCCCATGATGCCTGGAAAAGGCAGTGGGAAAATCACAGACGCTTTTTTTTTTCCCACAGACCTTATCTTGCTTATGTGCCACTGAGAGAGCCTTTTTAAGATTTGCTGCCTTTGGCAGAGATCCTTTCTGGGTATTTTGCCTGATAATATCTCAAACATAAGTACAGAGGGCTCTTCTGAGGTGGCGTGTCATTAGTCATGCATTAGTTGCTAATCAAAAAATAATTGTTTATTGATGCCATCTTCACCCTTAATGTGACTAGGTGGGGCAAATACAGCTGGAATTGTCCTTACTGTGAAATCAGTCTGACCGCTGAACATTTCGCTGAAGTCAGGTGGGACGTTAGTTGTGCTACCAGAGGCGGTCACATTGCTTTTCTGTTGAGCCCCTTCAACTTCTGTTAATGGCTGGAGGGGATACCGGGGTCTGGCGACGAGCTCTGGAAAGAAATGGGCATTACAGGTGATTAATGACAGGTATTTGATGAACAACGTCAATGTAGTATGTGTAGCTGTTAGCTGCTGCACTCAGAGGCCATTAAGTTTAAACTGCTGAGGGCATGAAGTTTTGAGCTGTAATGAAAAGACAGCTGCCCTGTAATGTATTGCGGGGGTATAATAACAAGGCTTCCTGTACTTCGGGAGCCATTAGTGAGAGCTGAACGGTGCCAGTGGCTGCAGTTAGAGTCACCCATCCTCTGTATGACCCACTACTGGGCCATTTTGTGTGTGTGTGTGTGTAGAGAGAGAAAAGGAAACAATCATGAAACACTACTTGTACTTGGGATTATTATTAAAATCTTTCTTGCTTTGTTTGTTGGCAAAGAAGAGCAGTGCTAATACATTAAAGCTAGTCAGTTTATAGTCTTAAAAAGATTATTGTATCAAACAAGAAATAACAGATCTAGAGTTTCCTTCACTCTTATTAAACGTCCAACACGAGGGATTTCTACTAGCATTTTAGTCATCAATATATCTGCTGTTATGGTGCCATCTATTGGTTATAAAATGTTGCAGGATTTTAGCTCGATTTTATTTTTATCTCAAACTGTATGCATCACCCCTTGATCGTCTTGCTGTCTGCCCTCTGAATACATTAGGGAAAAAATCCGCTCTCGAAAGGCAATACGGAAAGAAACATTTTGGGCACCACAACAAAAACAAACTTTTATTAACGCGCGTTAAACCCCACCTCTTTTTGCCGAAGTTAGTTTTTGTTTGGTGTACATCCTGCACCCATAGTGTTTTGCAAGATCGCATAGAGCAGATTTAAGTCTTTTTTTTTTATTATCATTATTATTTTTAGACTGAACTATTATTAGGGATGTTTGGATTACCTGATGTATCCTCAGGGCTTATTTTCATTATGTTCCCGTCCATATTGTGGGTGCCATGGGATCCAAGGCTAGCAGATTGTGCGAGAAACACGTTGCCTTGGCTGAGGGAAACAAGATTTAAGATCTCCTCTTCTAACTTAGGGATGGTGGATTCCAGCACTGCAACCTTCTCTTTATAAAGAGGAACCTTATATGGACGATTAGCGCTATGGTGTTATCTTCACATCTGCAAATAGGTGCATGTAAAATAGAACCTAAAACGTGACCACACCTGTTTTTTCAGCCTCTTGATTTCTCTAATCTGTAGTTTATCCCTGCTGCCAATGCTTTCATTCGCTCTCTGAAACATAAAGATTGTATAAGTACCTCAGAACAAACATAATATTCACAATTCAGAATAAGGTTTCTACAGTACCTCAAAAGCGAGCTGAATTCCATCCTTTAAACTCTGTGCCACTTTTTGCTCGTTTTCATTGATGGCCGCATCCAGAGATCTCTGAAAATATTCTGGTAATTTTTTTTATTAATTCAGATTTTATGTAAAATGGCATAATCAAGTCTATTTTTTTATTTTTAAAGAAGCAATACTGTATTACCGGATTACTGTAAACCTATGACCACAACTGTATAGTATTTTATATTTAAACAAAATATTTGTGTTTTACATGAAGTAGAGGATGGTAGACTCACCTGATATCTCCTGAAAAATCATTTGTGTTAAGGCAATATCTTTTTCCAGTTTCTGTATCTTTTGCTGGTCTTCAGTGCTGCCCTCATTCTTATACTGAAGCAATAGCTGCTGTTTCTCCTGCAGTTCCTTCACTTGCACCCGCAGCCTTGCAAGCTTACAGCGCAGTTCTGTATAAACCACACAACTATTTTTAAAGGTGTTCACTAAGGTACAGCTGACCATAAAACTATTCCATACAGTTCATGTTGTGGGCTATATTACAATTTTTTTTTTTGTAGCTGTAGCTTTGCGTGATTGATTCACTGGAATATCAGCGGCTTGATAGCTTTAGATAAAATTAGCAATAGTCATATTTAATTGTGTAATGATCTTTTATGGTGTTTTGCACTTTTTTTTTTAAGTTTGAAAAGTGGAAACATTGAAGGTTAGTTCATACTGCTTACACTTCTTTTTTGGAAAAAAAATATTATAATATAAAAAAAAAACATAAAAATATTAATATATAGTGGTTGTTAACTCATTTATTTATTTTTAAGAAAAAAGTATCACTGATTTATTTATCATATTTATTTTATTAGTGCTGCCGTTCACTCAGACTTTCCAGTGTTAAGCTATATTATAACATAGTAATATTAAGTGATATTAAAATTTATCTGCTTGCTTCTACACAGTTTTACTAAATTTGGTGTTTGGTGATATTCAGAGTAGATGAATCAGCTCCTGAAATATGGCTTTAGAATAGGTTTCATGTAGCCTACGGCTCGAATCATTTGGAATTATATTATATTAATTTAAGGTATTTCCTTATCATTTGTCCCCATTTATTGTAAAAGAAGGTTTAGATCATGAGGATGAGTTAATAATTTTTGAGTAAACTATTCCCTCAAAATGTTTTTACCATTCCAGTACCTTCTAGTTCTTTCTCTTGCTTGTGTTTTAGCTCCAGATTGTCCCGGGCCATGCTCTCCACCTGCTCTTCTTTTTCTCGCTGCCTTTGCTCCAGGTTCCTTTCCTGCTCCTTCATCTTTTTCTGTAGCTCACACACACAACTTCTATGCTCTTCTCTCAGCTGCTCCTTCTGCAGACAAGTTGAAGTTTAGTCGTCTTCTTTTATCATCTTTACAAACATGTCGACACTTACCAGCTTTATGAGATTTTTCTTTTTATCTTCTAGTTGGCATAGTTCTTCCTCAAAATCTTGAATCTCTTCCTTTTCAACCTGAATTCTATTAGAAATAAGGATGTTAAGTCACAAGAATAATAAGAGTAGCGAGTATGGATATTAAGAACCGTACTAACTGGAACTGTATGAAGGTCTCTGACAGAGATGCTGTATCTAATGTCTTGCTCATTTTCCCTTATGCCAGGAAATTATCATCCTTAATATGAAAAACGAACAGACACAACATAGTTTATTAAACTTTCGAAGAGACTATGTGTTATAACAATCTGTGTGGGTGTGAAAGCAAACAATATTAAGCCTACCTTTGAGCTGCTTTTTCTTATTTACTTTTAATTTTGCGGAAATGTTTACACGTTGTTAAGGGAACGAACTGCCGCTGTTGACTTGATCAGCAGGGGGCGACAATTCACAAATTTTATTCTGAAGATTCGGCATGAATAATTTCATATGCTGAGATAAAAATGCGTTGAGAAATTTTTTTATGTCGTTAACATCATTAACACCTTTTTGAAAAATTATATTTTGTTCATATGCTATATTCTAGAGGATACCAAAATAAAATGACATGAGTAGACATAAAAAGGCAAAAACATTGGGATAAAAAAATGAAGGATTGTTCTCAAATATATAAAATAATATTTTGATACACCATTTTGCTTGCTTTAAGCAATACGTTTGTAAACTTTTCCCCATTAAAACACAATGTTATCTATACTTTGCATGCAGGGACAGCATAGTGAAAAAAAGAAGTGGGATAACGGGAGTAATAATTGGCCAAATGTCATAATAATATAATAATATTTCATAAGAATATTGATATCTAATTTATTTTTCTATTCAAATGTTTTGTCTCCTAAAATGTGTAGTAAACATGCTTTAGTCCTGATGTCCTCTACACATGTATGAAATTATTTCATAGTCATATTTTGATTTAAAACCCCATAACATTTCCCTGAGATGTTGATTTATTACAAACAATTTTGAAATTAGTCAGATTTAAATTAAAATTACTAAATATTATTTCCATAAGGATGTATAATTTGATCAGTACATTAATGTCAGGTCCTTTAAAGATCAAGGAGAGAAAGTGCATGATTAAGCTTCCAAACATCTCTAAAAAAAAAAAAGCCCTGTATGTGCGCTTTACAGGATATTCAGACTTAAGATGTTAATATGTATGGTCACTAAAATTCACTAAATTATGTGACCAGTCAAGCCAGTCGTAAAGTTGCATAGGTATATTTGTAGCAATAGCCAATAATAGATATAATTTAAAATCAGGATTTTAAGCAAAGATATTTTGCAAATTTCCAACCATGAATATATCAAAACTTAATTTTTGATACGCGTTGTTAAGGGCTACATTTGAAGTTTTTTTGCACTCTCAGTTGACTCTCAGCCAAATATTGTCCTAACAAACCGTACATCATTCAGGTTTCGGGTAATGTATAAATGTCAATTTCAAAAAAGAAAATGACTGTCCAGAGCCACATAAAATGTAAACATAGATGGGTGTCAGGAGGATATACATAAAAGCACATTGGGCGGAGAAAAAACAAAACAAAACAAAACAAAAAAACTATATATATATATATATATTTATTTATTTATTTTATTTTATTTTTTTTATGTATTATTTTGATTAATATCAAAAACAAATTATATATATATATATATATATATATTGATATTAATCAAAATAATACATTAAAAAAATGATATATAGCAAACTAATTATTATCATAAGGCACGTACATAGCTTTAGGGTGTAACAGTTTAAAGTCAGGGAGGTAAAAACTACACAAAACCAGTCACGTTCATTAAACCGTCTGATTCACAGGGAGTGGAGAGACCAATGAAGGTTGTAGGTATAGTGACGCTCTAGAATCTAGATGACGTTTAATTTTTAATACATAGGTTGCGTATTAAAGGATGCACAGGATTTTGTCATAATGATGTACATGGCACGTGTGAGTGACAGAATGAAAAGTTTCTGAGAGTGACAGAGCGTGGCCACGCCTATATGAGCGAGCATAGGGGATTTGTGTCAAAATGTAGTGAACCTCCTACCTAGCCAAGCATTTGGTGGAACTCGTCACATGTTAATGAACATCTTTTTTAGCTCTAGTTCACACACACACACACACACACACACACACACACACACAACCAGTGTGCACGCGAGTTCGTGGAGGAGCCCATACACACACCCACCGGTAAACACACACGCCTTACTTTAAAACTGGAGATTTAAACAATTTGGTCCCTATTACCAAGTGTCTGGCAAATGGATTACTTCACTCCTTTTGGTGTTTCAGATGTTACAGTAACAGTGTTGCAAAATAGCGCGGTCTAGTACCAGCCACGCGAGGAAGGACTCAGGTAAACTTTTGTTTGTCAGTGGGTTTTAGTTTACCTCAGTAGTTAACTGTTTGACTTTTTAAGGCTTTAACTTCACGTAAATTCCCTGCAGTGAGTTAGAAGTTGTGCTGCATGTTCTGACAAGGATGGGTTCTGTTTCAACAGGCGCTCATTTCATTAGGTTGTTTTCAAGTCTGGAGTTTAGTGTTTTTATCTCTGGAGCCTCTGCGATTTTTTTTCTCATTTCCTGCTTCCTCAGTCTGTTAATTCTTTTAAAGCTAATTAGAGAAAGAATGTGGAGTATTTAGTTAAATCCAGATCAGACAATGATTAGTTAAATGAGTGTTTCTACAAGGGTTCTATGAGAAAGGCTATTTTATTCCACAGTAACATTACTAAAACCCCTTTTTAAAATACATAATTGAAGCATTGACTAAGTTTAAGATGTTTTTCCTCCCAAAAAATCAGCAAAGAAACACTAGTGTTCCACGTGATGAAGTGGCATAATGCCGGTTTGGCAAACGATTTACATTATCTAGGATAAAAAATAAATTCATAAAACGTTCTCTTAGTTACAGAAAAAAGTCAGATGTTTAAAACCCTGTAAAACTGCACACCTATAATAAGTGAACACAAACCAGGTGGCAACTCTTTGTTATGGGACATGCCTTAAAGGGATGTGGAATAAGCAAATGGTTAACATTTGGTAAGCATTTCATGCTTACTGTGTGTGGATAAGACTTGTTCTTCTCTATTTTGGTAATTGCTCGTCCCTTGAAAAGTTATGATTTATAGATCCCGCCTCAGGTGATCATACCAACTATGTTGTCATGACACGCTTTATTTAAGAACCTCCGGACACTTAAATGCTTTACTGTGTCATTTTTTAAATCTGACTTACTGAGAAATCATTTAGCAGTGTTTATTAGATTTACTGTTTTTCTAGAAGGAAACAAGAAGAAAAATGCTGTGTGCTGAGTAAACCCACGTAGAGGCGTTTTTTAAGAAAATGACTCAATCAAGAACATGACTCGGGAACAGATTTCCAAAATAGGAAAGTAACAACAAACTTCCGCTCTGGCTGGAATTTATCATATCTTTATGTAGACACCCATATATGCCCATGAAAGACATAGGAACTTATTGCTGTTATTTTTTTATGATACTTAAACATTGGATGTTACAATATTCAAAGGAATTTATAAATAGAATTAGTAAATGAAAACACAACAAAATGTCTTTTTTTTTTTATTAAATTTAGGAAAAATGATCTCTGGTAAAAGGCATTTGTTTAAGCTCTTTGTAAACTATTTATAAGAGATTTTAAATACAGTTCTTAAAAGTTAGTGGCACAGTGTAACAAGAAGGAATTTGTCTCTTATTATTATGATATAAAGCTATTTTAGAGATTTTTTTGACAGCATTTATTCTGTTTGTTATGTAACCTTATCCAGACATGTGGAATCCTAAAATATCATAATTCTAGTTCCTTAAATAGTTTAGACGTATTCCTATTTTTTTCCATGAGTTTCTAAACTGTTTTTTAGAAAAGCAGACTGTTCAAATTGATGCCATTTGTGTGCTGCCACCTAATTTGAGTTAAGTGTAATTTGATTTAGGAATAAAATAGTCTTTGAGTGTGCTCTTTGCTCTGAGAAGCAGCCAGTACCCATATCCTCTGATAGTCATCTGACAATGCCATGTCACATGTCCAGTGTTGAGCTCATATTGTATGGACCAGAGCTGATATAGAGAAACAATATTTCATTTCAGATGTTTAGAGAAGCGTAGATGATGGCCAAATCAGAAGTCTTGAAAGCCTGGTTCACAGATTTATTAGGAACAATTAGGATCATGTGATGTCTTAATGGTCAGAAGAATTTGCAGGGAAGACATAGTTCTTTGTGAGCCAAGCTCATACTGTTTTTTTTGTTTTTTCATTTGTTGAAACTCCTGTCTGTCTGGTGCAGGTGCTCCTCTGATGTTCTCCATGATGTGATGCAGTGACTTTTCAAGCATCAGCCCTCAAGTTATCCTCAGTGATGCTCTTGACACCTCCAGTGAACCAGTCAGAGGCGATCTGAGACTCATCTGTTAGCATCACCTACCCTGAAGCCATTCATCATGATTGACCTGAGCTATCTGACAGAGGGAGAGCAAGAGATGATCCTGGCAGTGCTCAAGAGAGACGCAGAGCTTAAGAAGTTGGAAGAACTGAGGGTCAAGTGAGTTCAGAGGATTTGCATTTTTGCATTCCATATTTCCACTTTTAAAACAGATAATCAGTACAGATGGATTGTTTTTTATTTAATCACTGGAGAACGTCCCTGGAAACCTTGTACTTGCAATGTGTGGGCAATAAAAACAGAGACAATGTTCTAAACATCTCGTTCTATGCTCCACTGAATGTCATACAGGTTTGGAACAACATGCGAATGAGAAAATAAGATAATATTTTCATTTTTGAGTGAACTATCCATTGAAATAAATGCCCCTTGCTATTTTTCAATACCTTAAATAATTGCACATCTTTATTTGCCTTCTTTTTTTATTTACTGAATTGGATAAATTCATCCCAAAATGGTTCACAGGTTTGTTGCAATAGGATAATGCATAGTAATAAAATAACAGTAATAAAAGAGGATAATAATAACGCTAAGCGCAAATAATAAAATCCGACCAAGCATATTATTGTAGATAGTAATGTAGGTTAACTGCGTACGCTTAAAGAATCAGCCATTTATTCTATAGAACTGTTTGATTTTTTTGCCATTAATTTATGCAGATGCAAACAGAAGCATAAAAATCATCCATAACTTGAATAAATGTATAAAATAAATTGTATCCAGGCTATATTATATATGGGTTACAGGTTTGAGGTTGTGTTAAGTCACCATTTAATGTCCAGCATAATATCTGGGTCCTGAAAACATCAAACCAAAACCAGTTTCAGTGATCACAGTTAAACAGTTCAGAGGAACAGTTTACAGTTTAGACAATGTCTGGGATTTGTCAGTTTGGATGTCACTGCTAATGCTCACTGTTTAGGATGTTTTTATTCCATGACATATATATGTGTGTGTGTGTGTGTTTATTTCTAAATGTCATGTCCTTTCAGGCAGCTTCGGAAGACTGAGCGAGACAGAAGCAGGCTGAAGTACTTGACTGGGGAGTGGTTTTATGAGACAAAGAATCACAGACACAGAGACAGGATCCATGGCTCCGACATCATCAGAGAGTCCATGAGACAGAAGAAACCCGTGACGATATGTGAGTGTTGCCAGCAGACAGAATCAGATAGAGAACAAGCTCTGTCTCTCATTATTTCCATTGCATGTACCCCGTCCCTGATTAGCACCTGAACTCAGTGTGTACATCACTTCTTTTTTGCTATACATCACATTTTTACCTTTAGTGAAAAACTCTAAAAACTTAATCAAAAAGAATTGATTAATTCATATGTTTTTAGATGTTAATGCGTGTTTGAGCATTACAAATGTCTCTTATTGCAGTGGAACTCTCTCAAAGATGGTCTGAGAGATCCAGTTGTGTTTATGGTGAGAAGAAAGATGTGTACATCCCTCCAGAGCTTTTAGGACTCATTGAGGATCCATCCACCGAATCACACAAAGAGAGGTGAGCTTTTGGTGTTAAGTGCATCGATGATTGGAACATTCCAGCACAGTGTTTCATCTGATTGAAACGTGTTGCAGCACATGCAGGAATATTGTTGGTTTTTCTTGTTTTTGTCATACCTGCGATGTGAAATCTTGTAGAATGCAGCATGCTCACATGTTTATATAAATGTTTGTAATGTATGTAATTAAGTATGCTGGTTATTATGATACCAGGTACAAAAATGTAAAATGTTGTTAGATGGTTGTGTTCATGCACCTATTTTCATGCCATAGGCGAGATACCACCAAAGAGTAACAAAACACTTTATAACAACTATTAGATCTTTATATAAACTCATATCATGTTAGTGTGTGGAGTGTTGGGGTTGATAAGATTTTTAAGGGTCTCATATGTTTTTTTTTCATACAGAAAAAACAGTAATATTTTAAAAAGTTTAAAATAACAGCTTTCAGTTTTAATGTTTTAAGATTTAATTCATCACACTGATAGCAAATCTGGATATTTAACAGCTGTTATTATGTAGAATATGTTTACTGGAAAATAAATAAATAAAAAATAGGAACATCTAAGTGTTTTATTAATTAAATTTTTTAGACCGCAAATTCATGTAACAATTTTTAAATAAAATAACTAGAAATACCTTGAACACAAACTAATAATGGTAATAACAAGTAGAAATAAAAAGTTGCTAAGCTCAAAATTGCATTTCTCTTATCAGTACCAAGCACATGCCATTGTTATACTTGATTAAAGGAAATTATGGCATCTCTGCCTTTTCAACACACCAATGATGCATCCGCCCATTAGCCTGGCTGGACTGTTCATGTTGTCATCAACAGCCTTAATTTTGTGGACACTGTCGTTAAAAGCTCTCATATCACAGCTCATGCAGAACAACATGAAAAGAAACGTAATCAGTTGTCCAGTTAATGCATACTTGTTTGTGAATTTGGCAGAGATTCAGGAGTGAACCTGTACACTAGGTCTAACATAATCTGCAGGGCAAACATTTCCCATGTTTTCCCAGACATTGGTGAGGGAATCTGGAGCCAGTAAGCTGCTTGAAGGGTCAGATTTCACGTGCTGCTGTTTTTCCCTCTGTCTGACAGCATGTAATGGCATTATACTGTCACATAGCAGCATGGAAACTTAGTGCTTGCTGAATCTTGTGACTTTCAAGGGGCTTTGGGACCAGCAACGTAGAGATGTTTATTAATGATTGAATATAGAAACTGTTCACAATGCACAAAGCCTACAGTGACCTATTGGTTTTTATCATGTTGGCGAATTTTATATTTAATTAATCAGAATATTTTGTGAATCTATATAACAAACAGGGTGGATGATGAGTTGCCAGAAGCCCAGCGGGAAAGGCAGAGACCTCAAATCAAGGTATATTATACTAAATCCAGTTACTAAGGTAATTTGCTGAATTTTCAGTTTTCTTTATTACACGTTTATGTAATTCCATTAAATTTACTATGCAGCCTAGGCAGAATCCATTCAATAGTGTGCGATCAAAGAGAGATGATGCCAAACTTATCAATGGAGTGAAAGAGGCTGATCAGACACCTGCTGAGGGTGAGAATTATCTTCTCAGTTTATCCTCGCATTGATTTTTACACACCGTTTTATAAGAAAGGATTGGTTTATTGTTTAAAATGATAACAAAGATTCGATTGCAGGACTTTTATAACGTCATATTTCATTTACTGATATAATGTAATATTAAACTACTAAAATCAGTTTTGCTAATTTTACAAATGATATGGTGATACTACTATTTACAATTGATAATCTAATGATTACATTTCATTTTGATTTAGCTTTATTTTTATTGCTGATTAGTAAATAATAAATTTCATTAGTTTTAGTTAACAATAACACTGATTTACAGTTTTTAATATAGCATTTCTGTTACTACAGCTGTATACCAGTTCAGACATACAATCTCTGTGATCTAACACATGTGATTACCACAGATTTAAAATTTGTGTGATTATTTTGATATTTTAGACCAGTAATAGATGAGGTAAAAGATGTGTTGTGTTTTTAATGGAGTGGATGTTCTGAAGAGAACATATTTCTTGCAAAACAGTAAGTTTGTTTGACTGATCCCCATTGTGAACAGCATGTTTTCCTCTTCTGGGCTGGGTGGTTGGCTTGACATGATCTGTCCTCTGGGCATGATAACTGAATGCCATCTGCATGCATATCTTTTAAACCTTATTTGGTCACTGTTTTGTATAACGGCATGCATTATATGTTGGCAAAAAAACTTGTTGATCCCTGGGTTTTGATTAGGAATGTGTCTAGAAAGTCTTCTTTGAGAACATACGGGAGTGTAAACACATGTACAATATTTTTGTAGTGGTTTCGTATATTTCCAGGATTTAGTGTCATTACAAAACAGGCAAAAAAAGGAGCCATTCATTGAAATGGTCTGGCCAAAATATTTCCGCAGAAAGTTGAACCTGTTGTAGTGGTCGTGAGTAACAAGGCTTTATGGAGCTGCCAAACTTCAAGTAGATTATACTGAGAAATATGCTGTTCTAAGTAGCTAAGCTGCCACGCATGACCAGTCTGTACCTTAGGCAAAGATGGTACATTTTTGATGGACTTTTATTGTGTAGTAAGGCTAGTATTATTGTTATGAGTGTAAAGGTCAGTGTTAAAGTTGTATTTTGAATAGGCCACAAATGCATACACTGTAAAAGTAAAAATGTGACTAGTACTGATTGTGACTACTCTGCTGAATTATGTCTATTATCCCTGACTTTAAGACGTACCATTATATTCTTAGGTTGCTTGCAAACTTTTATCCCATGCATCTCATTGCTATATCAATCAAATTTTATCAATTAACAGATACCATACTGCTGTTACAAGAACAGAACAGTTAATTGAATTCATGTTTTTGTGCATGCATGTGTCTTTGCTCCTTCTTGTACTGCTTCATTACCCAAGTATTTGGTTATTTTTCAGAGACTTTCCTTCCAGCTGAGAACTACACACTCCGTCACACTACTGCAAACACAGACAACACTGACCCCCACATAGTCACACAATTCAAACCTGTTCCAAAAAAAAGATTGCTGCTGTGCTCCTGCAAGAGCTCTTCCCTGGACTCTGCCATCAGTGACAATGGAGTTAAACAGGTCGTGACCCCTGCTCCCAGAGGCATCTTAAAGTACAACATCTCTAGCTTTAGCTCTACTGACTCCCTGCATCTCCAAATTCCTACCAGTGATGACAGCAGCAGCAGTCAGTCTTCAGCTACAGTCAGCCCCTTCAGTCCTGAAATTCCCATCAGCCCTCCTCTTTCCCCCTGCTCAGTGCACTCTGCGTCAGGGTGGTTCGATAGAAAACAGGTCCGCTTCTCTTCTTTCGTTGGGCCTATAGAGAGATTGCAAGGAGAGCGCAGTGTGCTGGAAGATGACTGGAGTCCTCTGTCGGAACAGGATAGAAACGATATCACAAACAACGGTAACATGGTTGTATCCGCGTGAAATACTCAAAAGGATAGTTCAGCCATGAAAATTCTTTTACTCGCTGTCATATTTTTCCAAACATGTATTCAAAGGATTTTTTCTAAATACCTTCTGTGTTCAACAAAAGAAAACGTTACAAGTTTGGAATGACATGTGGGTGAATATATGATAAACAGTTTCATTTTTCAATCTGGTTGAACTATCCAATTAAAGCATGGAATTAGCATAACGGTCTGAGATTTGCCAACTTCCTGTGTGAAGTCACCTAAAAATCTGGAGCGTTCCAGTGTGGTGAGCACTGAGTCTGTAAAGAGGTTGAGGGAAGGACGAGTAGATAAGTTGTCCAACAAGATAGAGACATGCTTGTTCCAAAATCCTTTTGATAGGACACCCTAAACAGTATAATCAAAGAAATGTGTTTAAGTGAGATAATCAGTCAAAAAAATCTATCAACATGTAGTTCAGCAGTTAACAGGCTAACACATTAGTACACCCTCATACTAACTGCATGTACGTGCATAACATATACATACAGCACAAGGCTTTTGGTGAATGCTCATATGTATGTTGATTAATCCACAAATGGTGATTAGTAAATAAGCACTGCAAGAAATAACTGTCTGTCTTGGTGTTTATTTTTTAAGTGTAATTTTATCATCTGATCCCAGGAATCATGGTCAAATTTATGTAATTTAATGGAGTATTGTTTTTAGAAATTATTATTCTTTCTCAAAGAATTATTCTCTGTCACAAAAATGAACATTTAAAACTTGTGATTGTCTTCACTGCAGGTCAGCATGAGGTTTATGGTGAGCCTCAGCTCTCACAGGTGTACAACTTCCACAGCTCTACTGAGGTAGCAGGTAAGGCCATTGGGTTAAGTGCAGAGGGCCAGACTGATAAGGTTACGGTGGAGGAGGGTCGTTCATTTTCTAAGGTACTTGAATGGTTTGGGAGAGGCTCTCGAGATGGCAAGCTGAAAGAGTTGCCAGTTCAGAAAGAGATGAAGGAAGAGGAACCGAAAGATCATGAAAGCCCTAAAGCCAAGTCAGAAGATTCACAGCCAAAGACCAAGCCGCCAACAAAGCAACGTAGGGGGCTTTTTGCATTGTTTTCTAGAGCAGAGAAAAAGGACAATAGCCCTGAAGTTCAAGTGTCTGACAAAGAAGAGATAAGTCAAGATAAAATTCAAAGTTCGGAATATAAAACATCTTGTAATTTGAGGTCTGAAGATAATACTATTCTTCCACAGACTTCTGTTCCTACAAACAGCAAGACTGCAGAAATATTGCAGGATGAAACAGACGAACCAATATGTGAAGATCCTCCTCAAAGAGAGATGATTGACCAAGGTGAAAAATCACCAGGAAGACTGGCCAACCTGAAGTCATTCTGGGAAAGGGGAAACAAAGGACCTAAAATACTGAGCATCAAAAGAGAGGACGAGGTAAAAGAAAGTGAGACAACTCATCTTAATGAGATTTATAATGATGCTGTGGACCGAAGGTTGTCAGATTCCAGCATCAGCCCATCCAAACCCAAACCTGATGATCCAAACCCAAATCCAGCTGATGAAGAATCTACATCATGTGATATTTCTCCAATCTTACTTAGAAGAACATCCAATGGTGTTGATATGTCTGCCATATCCTCACATGAAGATGACAAACCTTCTAGTTTGGAGAGCAATAGGATTTTAGAGGTTTCAAGCAGTGAAATACAAACTCTCACAGTAAAAATAAATGCCAGTTTGTCACCCAGTTCATTACGAAAACACAAAGATACTTATCTGGGTAATGAGCTACAGGAAGAGGAAACCTCCAGAGACATATCTGACTTAAAGAAGGAAATCTCCAACTTCAAAATGTCCCTAAGTCAACAGGAAGATAAAGTTTCGATTAATGATCTTAAATCATTTTGGGAGAAAGAAAAAAGTGGCTTTAGAGTAATTGTAGGCTCACCAACATGCACAGCTAATGTTAAAGATCCATCTCCAGTGTCATCTCCAAAACGTTCTTCAGTAGAACTTTGTGAACCTCGGTTTGACATCAGGTCAACCAGCCCAAGTTCTCCATACAGAATGAGTTTCAAAGAGGCTGGACTGACACAAAAAGAGAAGATGGGGCAGGCCGAGGAAAAACAAAGAAGTCCAAGTAGAGTGCCATTACAAGACCTTCAAGATAACAGAGGTAGGGTATCTTACTTCATCCAGAGTATTTCTAATTTCAGACAGTCCATTTCAAATGAACACTCAAAGCCAAGTCCACCACCATCACCCCTCAGAAGGTACACAACCCCTGCAAAAGGTCAACAGGATGAGCCACAGTCCACTGACATTTACCACCCAAAAGACCAAGATCAAACCAGAACTCCCAGCCCATTACTGCAGTCTAAAGTACCTCGTAGAGATTCATATCCAAACAAAGAATCCAGGAAAGATCCCTTAGGTTCTCCTTTAAGAACCTTTGCAATAGATATCAGTCCAGCCAACAAGAGTCAGTGCAATGTTAAGGTTAACCCAGGGCAAACCAGGCCATGTATCTCTCCTCAACTCCACAGGAAGACTTCAGATGGAGGCTGTGATGTAAGACACATCATGCCCAAAGAGCGAAAGTTGTCAGTGGACTCTCTGACCCGTTTTTATATTCCCCTGAGTTTAAACCATTACCTGGGCGTACCTGAGCAGGCAGTCTTAGATGAAAGAATAAATGTTAAGGTGCAGGCAGGTGAAACTTTTGAACAGGTGAGCCAAGGCAGAATGAGCAATGAGAGCTCCCCTTCTCGACACTCCCTGCTTGAATCAGAGGAGATCACCTTTGACTCCTCTGGGAGCTCCACACCTGAAGCCTGGTCAATCTCACACGCCAGTTCATACTGTGAGCTCACCTCTCCGTTTTGGTTCAGTCTAGATTCCGTAGAAAAGATCTTGATTGGTTCTGTGATTCTTGTGGAAGCAGGGTTTATCTCCTTAAAACAATTGCTCAGTATGACCTAAGAAACATGTCCTTCATACTTTGCTCAAGTAAGTTGCTCAACTTTGTAGACATGATAAAATTACCTTCTTGTTCTACAGGTTTATAACCATTTAAGCCCTGCCTCTACGTGTTTCTAAAATGATCTAATTCAGCAATCAAAACTTCTTCAATGAAATCATGAAATTTTATTTATTTATTTATTTATTTTTAATTCAAGTTTCATTTTATAACATGGTGTTTTAAATATTGTTTAAAGTTACAGTCAAATGAAAACAAGTACCTCAGACACTGAAAAATCATCTTACAATCATGAAAGTTGTTTTAATTTATAACATTTTATTTCAGAATTATTTTGTTTAAAAATATATATTTTAAATCTATAACTAATATTAAACTATTCATTATTTGGCTATATTGAATTAATTTATTAATTTAATTTATTTTTAATACATTTAATTTATTATTAATTTAGATTTCAGTACTAATAGTTGTGTATATATAATGGATCAGTATACAACTGTTTTTGTATGGTTTGCTGATTCTTTCTTGATATGGGATGTGACAGGGGACAGTGAGGATGACAGCCCTGTCAAAGCTGCCCTGGAACGAGCCAATGCCAGACCCATCTCTATTTCCAAGAGTTTAGAGGACCTGGCATCCACGCCTTTACGTAAGTTTCCTTTATCTATCTTTCCTATCTTTTGTTGACTTTAAGACCTTATTTAAAGAAAAGTCATAATATTGTGGTCTTTGAGGATCTTGGCAATTAAAGAGACCTATTTCAATACTGTACGAATTACAGTCTTTTGCGCCCTCTGCTGGACATTTCTTTAAAACTCCCAATGTCTCTAGTTTAATGATAGATGGCATACCCAGGTTTCTCAATCATTTTTATGCTGTGCTATATTTTAATATATTTTAATATATATTAAAATATAATTAATCAGTCATATTTTGTTTAAATCTTTATTTAAAACTTTGTCATCTGAACCAAGAAGAGAGATGGAAGACTGATCCAAGGAGTGATGTTGGACTGAGTATGGAAAATGGTAAATATTTGTCTTATATATTTGTATTATTACATTAAAAGCAGAAGGTAAGCTCATGACATTAAATTAGTATCAAGGACATTAAACATCCTTTTCATAACTGACCCTTGTTCTTCCATGTATATTTTACTTCTTGAAATGGCTAAGGGAATGCATTAACTGACACATGAAAATTTGATGAGCACATGGATTAATGGCTGCAATTAAAGTGGTTTGCATTCTGTACCAACCAAATCATGCATCTAATGGTGAGGTAGATGGAGCAACTAAATCAGTTATCTATATACAATATAAAATGTGCTCTTTCAGAATCTGAAAACTAGTTAGTTTTTTGACTCAGATTCATTCAATCTGGATCTTGAACCAGAATGTGCATCCACCAAATGACCTATTTCCTTTGTCTCAGTGTCTGCAGTCACTTCCAACACCAAAACATCCTTCTCCGACCCAGAACAGGTGAAGATGATGAGTATGTCTGTGCCTGCATTTATGCAACAAGAGGTAAAATACAAACCAGAACCCATGAACATCTTAAATGCTGATGTTGAATAACACTGGATTAGTTCTAAACTGTCTCTGTGGCTAAACACCACCATCCACCTCCTTTATTAATCTCCATACAAGCTAACGACCTCCTGTTGTTTGTGCATGTGACTAATAGAAGGATTTCAGAAACAGTGACTGTGCGTCAGTGAGCAGCTTCCACAATGACAGACTGAGAACATGCAACACTCCTTCTAATTTAAGCACTTGCTCTGAAGCGGCCTCCATGTCCTCTGTATGTGCCCCCATCACAACCCAATGAGTAGAACTAATTTTGCTCTAATAAAATGCAAATGCATGTATTAATCTATTTTAGCACACATTTATAACATTCTATATTGAAAAGGTTTCTGTATAGATCTGTGTCTTTGTGCGGGGTGTTTGTAGGTCACTGGAAGTGTAATGAGCATCTACAGTAGTGAGTTTGGTCATGTGGAGGTCAAAGGCACAATCCAGTTCGCCATTCACTATGTGCAAAAACTGGGTGAGTTCCACATCTTTGTTGTGCAGTGCAAAGACCTCGCCGTGGCGGATGTTAAAAGGAACCGATCTGATCCGTAAGTGAAATAATATTTGTCCTAAGAAGAATATAGCTTCTCTCATGATAGATAAACAATAATATATGTGCTTTGTTTGATTGAACTTCAGGTATGTTAAATGTTACTTGTTACCTGACAAAGCAAAATACGGGAAGAAAAAAACATGCGTGAGGAAGAAGACTCTGGATCCAACTTACAATGAAATACTGCGGGTATGAGAATAATAAAGTTCTTGGGATATGTTTTGATGTGATTTTGATGATCAAAGTTGTCTTTTCTATGCAGTTTAAGATCCCAATGGAGATGTTAAAAACCCAGAAGCTGAACACTTCTGTGTGGCACAACGACACATTTGGGCGAAACATGTTTCTTGGAGAGGTTGAGCTTGATTTGGCCGAATGGGATTTCTGTAACACTCAGATGAATGAATATTTACTCAAAGGAAGGGTAAGATAACAATAGCCATGTCTATTTGGTCAATATAGCCTGTTAGGATGGTCTTTGTCCGTCAGACCAAATCTGTATGTATTTGTGAAGATATAGACAGCAAAACATTTAGCTTTTCTTGAGAAGTCTGTGAACAATACATTTCAAATCCTGTGTTACCAAAGGGTATGAGGTCGTGTTTGTTGGACTTGCACCAAAGTATATCTTTCTTTATCAACCCAGGTCCAGGTTCCCACCAGCCCAAAACATTCTGTCTGCAGCGAGGAAATGATTGCCGAGATTAAAGTCGCTCTGCGTTTTGTCCCACAGAATTCTCACAGTAAGAGGCTGACACTTTGCATTTGACGGAAAACATTTGTTTGACGCATCTTCCTTTCTGGTAACTTGTTAATTATGTAGGTCAGAAGAACAGGGGGAATGGTGAGGTGCAAATATGGGTGAAAGAATGCAAGAACCTGCCTATCACCAGAGGTGTTGCCATTGATCCCTTTGTCAAATGGTATTTATACCTGTTTTATAGGATATATTTGTTGGATCATTAAATGCAGGGATGCGCATCACATATGTATTTGGTCTTTTCAGTGCAGTCCTCCCAGATACCAGCCGGAAAAGCCGTCAGAAGACCAGAGTGTTGAAGAGGGCGTCAGACCCAGTGTTTAACCACACCATGGTGTACGATGGTTTCAGGCAAGAGGACCTCAAAGAGGCCTGTGTGGAACTTACTGTGTGGGACCACGACAGACTCAACAACCACTTTATTGGGGGTGTTAGGCTGGGTCTAGGAATAGGTAATTGAAAGAAGAACTACAACCATACTTAAAATAAAATAAAAATGTAAAATTGTCCATAATATCTCATTGCAGGTAAAAGTTATGGCACTGAAGTGAACTGGATGGACTCTAATGTTGCCGAAGCAGCCCTGTGGGAGAGAATGATGCAATCTCCAAATGACTGGGTGGAAGATGTTTTACCTTTGAGAATGATGGTCATGGCAAGATTGTCTAGATAGTAAGAAACCGAGGACACTTTTTGAACAAATACACAAAAAAATGATTGTGAACGTGAAGAATGCAGTATGTAGAAAGACAATATGTAATGTTAAATATATAGGAACAAACTTTATGGTTTCTTGACATTTTTGTTGAGGAAGACAAAAATAATAAAAAAAAAATAATGTGCTTATTATTGTAAAGTATGTGAATGTAATGTCTTGAAATAAAAATGCCTATTAGCAGCAAATTAAATCGTTTGTTAATTGCCTTGACAAAGTAGAAGTTGATTTTAATAAACTAAACTTTTATGAACTGGCATCACTTTTATATGCAAAACTCTGTATGTTTACAAATAAAGTTAGATTTGTTGTGTATGAACTTATAGACTGACAGCAACCAAAGTCCTAGGGCCTGTTCAGTTTATTTCTATAATCGCTAACATTAGCCTTAGCAGCAACAGATTCTGAAAAGAAAAGAAAACACCCCCAGTCTTTGCTCCTCCTCTATGACTAGCGATGCTTACGCGAAGTATCGCGATAGTTCAGCAGTCGCCATTTTAAGTTCTCCTCAGTGTCGTTGTCAGTACTTTTGCTTTACAACGTCTGAGCTTAAATGTGTTTTCTGTCCTGTTGATTTCGGTTTCTCGTACTTTCCTTCATCCAATCGACGCCAGAAGACACCAGCATTCGATTTCAGGTAAGCTGCTTTGGTTATAAATAATAACTGCGTAGTTTTCTTCGCGTGAGGAAACTGCTTTGTCACGCAGATAAACGCGCGCTAT
>JAUMHI010000051.1:9468403-9484809 GCA_032359435.1 Enteromius unitaeniatus
TCCCCGCGGGTCAACCCTCTCGTTGCTAAGGCGAAACTGGTGATGATGCTGCTGCTGCTGGTGATACTGCACCCACCGTAGAGAGAGTCTGCAAACCAGCTTTGGCAAAAGATGCCGTAAAGATTAACAGAAAAAATGACGGGAAAGGAGGTGAAGTTGTTCTTAACTGCCTTTCGGGACGTTTGACGAGGACCTTTGGGATTTATTTGCTCAGATTGGCTTAATTACACAGGCAATTGTGGAGCCATGCGTTATCGGAAAGCTGGATGAAACTTGCAGGTGTTTTCCGACAGGCGTCGCACCGCCAGGCTGCTGTTTCATGGGGGGGGGGATGCATCCTGCCTTGTTTAGTTAAATCTGCCTTCTGTCTCTACCTAGAGATCTGGATTTCTCATCAGCTCGCCTGTATGGTGATGGTTTTGCTTGGTTCTCGAAGTGACGTGAAAGTGGACCGCGTTGGTCCAACAGCAGGATGATCATCAAAGTCTCCAATTGTAATTTTCAGAGTCTTTCTGTTCAAGGATCAGGATCTAAAACATAAAACACGTGAACGCCATTCCCCATGGACAGAACAAGTTGTTCTTGAAGAAATGTTTACAAGCATGCATCATCCAACTCACACAGGCATATGAGATACCAGGATGTCATGCTTATTTATTCCTCGAACTGTTGCCGGATCTCCATATTAGCAATTTAAGGATTTAAAATAATGCTTGATCAGCATATGCTAATTGAATCTAATCCAAGACAAGCCATGTACTGGAGAGCCTTTCTAATTTGATGTACATGGCCCTTTGGGGGCAAAAACTAGTGGTTAGTTTTAGTTTAGTTAGTCACTGCGCCTTTAATGTTTGTCAGGACTGTATGGGTTGTGTTATGGACTGCGTGATTGAATTAGGTTTATGTTGTTAAACACCAAAGGCATTTAAGGAGTCAGTGGTTGCGCGAATATATATATTCCAGCAAAATAACCCTCAAAGAGCTCAATACCGAGAACATATTCAGACACTGGAGAGCGTTTCTTATGGACTCATCCACACCTAGGTGCACTCGATCACTCTACTCTTTCTATCGGATTATGGATTTATTTCTCACGAGCGACAATCACGCTCTCAGCATGCGTTTTCTTCTGCGAGTTGTTTCGGCGCGTGTCTCTTCCCGTTTAACTTGACAATTAGAAGCAACGACCCCGAGAGCTGCCATTCTGTTCGCTTTTACATCTACATCAACGAACCGAGCAGTAACTTGCTGCTTGAGCAGGTGACACTTTCTCAAAGACACTGACAGCAGATGAGGGCGAAACTTTTGTGTCGCCGTTTCCATGCGTGACAATCCCACGAGGACATAAAGGAGTAATTATGCCCTTAAGAAAACGAGGTGAGAAATAAACATCAACGTATTTACGTAATTGTGAAAACATGATTATTATATGACTGTATAGGGTCGTTGACATACGCAATTTTTTTTAGGGCAGCATTATTTCAGGTGAAAACTTGCATGAGTGAATGAGAGTAATTGTGCTTTCAACAAATAGTGTAGAAATGTTATTCAGACATTGTTAGTACATTTTACAAATATTTACGAAGAAATAGCACGCAACACAAAAACAGGACATTTTGAAATAGTATTTTCTTGTAAAAACGTATTCCATCTGTACTATTTATAACCTCGAAAAATCTTAAAAACAAACAACAACAACAAAACTACTGACCAGTATATTCTTTTTCATCACATCTAATGAAGACAAAATAATTTTTAAGCATGAATGTTACACGTTGTCTCGCAATATGTGGTCACAAAAGCTTTATGCATAAGGTTTATTTGTGCAAAACGTTGAAATATAGCATGACCGATGACAAATTCATATAGTTGTGTTTTGGGGTAAGGCAGAATGTCAGGAGTTTATTAGTTGAATGTGCTGCGGTTGCAAAGATGATCATGGTATAGCAGGACTGTTGTGCCCGTGATTATCCTTATTTTATTTTGACTCCTGTGCCCCCTAAGCCTAAAATAGGTAATTATATATGTAGGCATACTAATAGTGTAATTATACTCTGCTGTAAGTTTGTAGTCTGTAAAAATAGACAGAAGTAAGGCCAATCTGCCAATGACCTCGGGTGATCTCGGATGCTGGTTTGTATTTATATTTCAGATAGCTATGCAGCTGATGTTTTAAGTTACTCTTTAAATGCCTACTTAAATGCCTTTTTTATGCACGCTGTAAATGTAGCATGATTGCAATTTTGCTGTCCTTGTAGTTTAGCATTATCAGAAGTCTCATTTATGCATCCGCAGTAATCGTTTGCATGTTACTATTGACTATTTATTTTAAAAAAAAGTTTGTTGCTATTTCAGTTTTTCTAAATTGTGTTGCTCAGAACGATCTGTCGAAGACATGAATTAACCGCTGTCTGTTTGTCTGTGTGACTAAGTCTGTCTGATGTCACTCTGTTGGTCTGTGCCAGTAGTAAAGAGTCTCTGTAAGTTGTTAACTGGTTACTATGTTAGAAAGCATGTAGAAATGCAATGACTTGTTTGTAGACAGTTTCTCTGCTGTTTTCTTTAAGCATGTCCCATTGGAACTTAATTGTCAGTTTAGACGTTTGGTGAGTCAAAAACAAATCAATGCATCAATGAATCATCCAAAAATAACAATTCACCAGTTCACCAAAAATATCAGTTTGCCAGAAAATTATTCATCCTCAGTCTACGTAGTTTGTTATCTGTAATATCACTTTTTGCAGTTCGCAGTTTTTGCAGCAAAAAAAAGGAGAAATCAGGAGAGAAATTTGCATAAATCAAGCCAGAGAATATAGCTACAAAACAGTTTTTAACATACATGTCAGTGGATTTCGATGTTAGAAGACAACAGGGGGTGGACTGAAGAAAGCATTATTTTTGATAAAGGAATTAGGTCGGAAGTGATGGTTTAAAGTTAAAATGCCTTGATGGACTTGTTTCTCACAAAAAGTTTTTTGCTTCACATGACATTAAAAGGATATCCATTGTTAAGCAAGTGATGTAATGTTAAATTATTTAAAATCTCTTCAGATGACGAAAAAAACTCATTTACCTGTACTTGCTTAGGTGACCTGAAGGTGAGTACGTTTTTAAGAAATGTTCAGTATTTGGGGAGGATGAACTATTCCTTTAAATTATATATTGTGTAATTATAAATTGTAAAAAAAAAAAAATGTTCCATGTTAAATGTCACAGATTAAAAGAATGCCAGTAGCATAACATTTATTCTGTTTTACAGACACAGCCAGGGCAATAAGCCTCCTAGAGGACTACTGCTCCAAACTGAAGAAACCGGAGGAACAACAGCTCAAAACTGCCATCTTAAGAGTCATGGGCATTTTCAAAAGCAGTCTTTTCCAGGCTCTCATAGGTAAGCCTGTGTTTTCCTTTTGTAAAAAAAGAACCATTTTTCCTTGGAATAGGAAAATAGGTCAATGAAAACACGAGGTGCAGAATAAAGTTATTTCTAAGTGATTTTCTGAGCAGCGTACAGATGTTACTCACAAATAGATTTTTAGAATATATTTGCTTGGATTTATTCACGCCAAGAGTGATCTAATGTTCACTGTACTAGTCTAAAACAATGTATTTATGTCGTATAGTCAATGTTTAGTTTTTCTTATTGTTTGTTCCATTAAGTTTGCATGTGCTTTGTCTGCTGTGGTGACATTTGCTCATAGTTCATTCTTAAGCAGTGGGCACATTCTGCCGCTTTAGGGCTTTTTCTGAAATATAGTTATTTTTAACCTTGCTGATGTGGCAGGAGATGCTTCCTTGTGCCTCTGGTATTTTAAACGTGTTCTTCATAAGCTCAGATCTCCGCAAGGCAAGCTTTTGTCTTTTCTGTAAAGGAGAATCAGATTGGTTTTGAATCTTGATTGGTTTAACTCCTTTATTCATACTCAAGGTCAATTGCAGCTTAAGGACAAATGCTCTCATGTGCTTTTAGTAAGCATTAGTGGGATCTAGAGATTGATGGTTTTGACTTCCACGATTTTATTCCATGTTTAGACACTTCGTTAGGCGAATATAGAATGTACAATTGATGATTCTGGAATATAACGTCTTATCATAATTTCTATAATGAGATGGACCACTGTGCTGTCACAGTCTGTTAACGTTTTCACCAGGATGTTGATCTTTATTCTGGTCTAAAGCAAAGGTTCATTCAATCAATTAGTAAAGAAACAAAGAAATGTGCAGCGGGAGGTGTTCAACGGTTAAAGAATGTTTGCCTAATTTGAACAAAAGTCTAAATGTAACACCATGACATCCTTTAAAGAAATTGCTTCATTTAGTTGCTTTATATAAATATTCCATTAGTTTTCAAGAAAGAATAGGGAGTCATGCAAGCTTTTGCTTTAAATGGTAGTCTGTTGTTTAATTTAGCGACATTTACCAAGATTTTTGAATGATATCTCTTTAGCTGTAAGTTTGTACTGTATTAGATCCTAGTTATGTGTATGATTGCTGTATTATGATCTGGGGACAGGGATTTTGCCTTGGATAATGTAATATTTGTGAAATATTGCCTGTTCTGTAATTCCTTTTATTCTACTCTGACCTTTGCCTCAACCCACCGATTGTGTTTACAGCAGATTGCTTTCTATTAATTGGAAAAGGTGACGTGATCCTAAGAGGCCTTCATATTCATTTCCAGATGTTGGCAGAATGTATTACACCACGTAACACATTTAGAAGCCACCTGTATAATTAGCTTGGATCTTTGATAATAAAAACACATTTAAACAATCATGTAGATCTTGCACCCCTTTCTATTGATTTTCAATAAAATGCTGTTAAAGGTTAAGGTCACTTCCTGAAATAGCAGTAATCATCTTAGAAGGCATTAGCATGAGTGTAATCTGGATGGTTTGCCATCATGCTAGAGAAGTGCAGCCTCTTAACTGCTTAACCTATTCTCCCATTCACCAGGAAACATTTACATCTGACAGCATAGGTTGAACATTTCACGTTAAAGAAAAGTGTAAGGTTCTGTACCTTGAGATACTGTTGATTTGCAACCCTGAAGGCCCTGACGTTTTGATTTGCGTTAGTAGTTTTGGCAGCACATAGTTGTTCAGAATGGACAAGCCAAAGTGAAATGGTCTGTGTTTATTTGTGACAGGAAAGCACCTTCAGAGTTTAGTATTTTCCTGTTTCAATTCAAAGTTCTCTGGAACGGCTCTGTCTTTTTGATGAGATTTCCTGGCTAAATATTCTCTATCACAGCTGCTCATTGGAATCTTTTAGATACCGAGCCACTGCAGTCTAATCGGGAAACCAACCACAGTCTGCCAATTTGTTCCATAGAGGTTTTTAATGGGCCCTATTTGTCACTGTCGTCTGAACAAGGTTGGACACTGCCCTCTTAATAGAAGAGCCATGACGGCGTACTCCTGTTTCACAGAGAGACCGTCCCACGAGAAGCCTTTTTTTTTTGCTCATTCTGCTAAACTGTAATCAGATCTGTTACTCTTGCAGGAGGGGAGTTCCTGATACCGGGGGATGGATGATCTCTATTCGGTCCGAGAACAATGTGACTGCTCTGCTTCAGTTTCTAGAGTTCAAGAACGCTCATCAAAAGTTTAGTCTGGCTTTGTGTCAGACAGCAGGATCCATTGAGGATTAGATCATTTATTGTGTCTGAGAGTGTGTTGTTCTAGCTTAATTCATATTAAGCTAGAACAAATCCAAAAAGTGAGTGAGAAAAAAATTGGGATAGGAATTTATACACTGGAAATATTTTTACGTAAAATCTATCCAGATTTTTGAAGGGTTTTTAGCTTCACAAAGAACCATTCAGTCATAGGTTCTTTAAAGAACCATCTCTTTCTTACCTTTTTATCATCGGAGGAATCCGTCTTTCAACACAAAGAACTTTTTTTTTTTCTTCAGATGTTAAAGGTTCCTTTAAATTATTTTTCAAGGAATGTTAGCATGGACTTTAATTTCCTGCTCTAGAATAATCTAGTCTCCCTGTTGCATGTTCTCTACTGTTAATCCTGCTGCGTTGTGATAGCAGCCTGTTATCTCTCTCTTTCCCCTCTCTCTTTCGTCTGGTCCTGTTTATTTCCCTTAACAAGTGGACGCGAGTGTATGTGTCTCACATGGTGGTGGAAACCATGCCTCAAACTGAAGGACTCTGGGTGAGGACTTTTTTCTGAGAGTGTTGGCTCAATTCACAGGTCAGTGTAATACTGTTTGTCAGGTAAATGTCTGACCCAGATCTGAGATCAGTGGTTCATAGTGTATTTTGTGAGTAAAGGGAAACACATTGTGAGAGTTGTAAAGATAGTGAGTGAGCATTCTGAGTGGTATGAGTATAGTTTTCTGACAGGCTGTATGAGCTGTATTAATGGGAGCATTGATCACAGAGGTGTTAAAGGTATTGGTGTAAAACTCTTCCAGATAATAATGTACTTCTAGTACCAGTGGGTCACAGCAATGTAACAGAAATCACGTTAAGGCTGTCTCATAGCATGTGTATTGCCTTTTCGATCTATTTCATTATGATACAAATAAAATTTTAATATAATGGTTTAATAAATCATGTCTAAAGGATAACTTCACCCAGAAATAAGATTTGTCATTAATACTAACCTTAATGTTATTCCAAATCTGTGTGCTGTTGTTGTTGTTTTGTGATATACATGTTGTATTGTTTTGCAGAGTTAATGTTTTATAATGACCATGTCTATCAAGTTTTGAAGCAGATGGTGAGCAAACGAAATGAGACGCGGAGTGACATGAGAATGCTTAAGTGACGGAATGTACTTTTTTGTATTCCTTTAAAATCTAGTGTGAAACTCTATTTTCACGTTTTATTCTTTTTTATGACTGTCCTGTTGATAAATAGTCATCCTACATGTTTATTTGATAGTTTATAATAAGCCAGTGTTTACAGAAATGGGATGCCACATGTATTTGTTTGGATAGCAGCCTTGGCCCCGCCTCTGAAACAGATGGTTGAAAATTATTAGATTCCCTCAAGGACAGTGAAGTTTCTGGGAAAGTATTAATGCTGGTCTAAAGATGAAAATGTAATGTAAATATCTTCCTTACCAAGCCTTTAGCTCCAGAGCCACAACCACAAAGAAACTGCTGTGCCCACCTCTGTTTCTCTGCGTAAATATGGCAATGGCAGTGGGTCTCCAATCCGCTTCATTTAAAGAGAATAATGTTGCCATCTTGTGGAGTTTTGTGGGAATATTTTTTTAGAAACAGCCTGTTTGATTTTGACACGTTTTTACAGAATAAATTATTTTTAAGGCCTCCATAACTGGCCATAATGTAAATGTTATTGAGGTTTGAAATATTTTAGATCACTT
This sequence comes from Enteromius unitaeniatus, assembly GCA_032359435.1. Taxonomy (NCBI): domain Eukaryota; kingdom Metazoa; phylum Chordata; class Actinopteri; order Cypriniformes; family Cyprinidae; genus Enteromius; species Enteromius unitaeniatus. The sequence continues at coordinate 9,475,756 of JAUMHI010000051.1, forward strand.
ATTATTAGTCTCAATTCTTACATGATAAAATAACAAAATATAATATAATAATAAATGTGGCTAATTTTCACAGACTTTACAGAAAATATAATATGCTGACAATATTCTTGTTTATTGTTAAGCTAATTGTGTAAAATCTAGTGGAAATTGTTTTACTGTATCAAAAAAAAACAAAGTTCAGTGTCTAACCCTAACCCTAATTAAGAGTTAGTATAATAAAATATGATAGCTAAAGATTCATGTTTTAAATTTTAAACCATTTCAATTAATGTGAGCAACAGCAAAAATATAGCAAATATATCTACAATGTATTTTCTAAATTTTTAAAATATTGTTATATTTGTATAGATATAAACAGACATTTAATCAAAATAAATGTCATTTACTTTGTTTTATTATTGCATTTTATTAGTCTGTTAAGTAAGTGTGATGTATAGTGCAGTGGCGGTTGGTTTGCCGTTTTCCTGCTGCTGTCATAAGTCTGTGTTTCCAGCAGAGGGAACTCTTTAGTTCTGTCTGGTCAGAGAATGTAGAGCCTTGACAGAACTAAAAAGTCGTATCTTTGAATTTAGGGTTAAATAAACAAACATTAAAATACATTTGGTACCATCTGAATACATGAAATCTCAGTATCTCATTCTAATACTTTACTGATTAAAAGAAAACAAGCCACTTTTAGTTTTCAGTTTTGTGATGTATAATTGAAAGAACTTTCAAACACAACACTTTCTGATATTAATGGCAGGTGTATTCAAAGCAACACAGTTTGCATATTGAATCATATGATCAAGTGTACTTCAACTTAAACCTTTCTACTTGACTTTGAAATGGCCCTTTAAACTAGTGTTGGTTTAGGATGTAATTACGGAGGACAGGAAGTGTGAGGCAACTTTGTGAGTCAGACGTACACCTGTCGTAGTCTTTTAAGATAAGTATCATATAAAAAGTGCGGTCTCTGGCTGTCTCCATGGAAACGCAGACCTTCAGCAGAAAGGGTTCTAGTGTCATAGCGAGCAGCCTGCAGTTCTTCCAACAAAAAAAACTTATTTCCAGAAGACGAATGAGTAAAGGTAGTGATGTAATTCAGTATAATTTTAGCTACGTTTAACATAGCACCAGGCAAAGCTGCATCAAATTACACAATTTAAGAATATCCATATCTGCTTATAGCAGCAACTTATATCTGATGGTGTTCCATCAGCTGTTATAAAGCTTTTTCCACATGTGAAATTCCAGGATTTAGCCATGGAAGGCAGAATGGAACCTGTATTACATCTTAGAATCAACAGTCACTACATTAGAAGACTTGCTTAAATTTTTTATAGTATAATCTGGGTTCTTATTCACAACCAAACATGATTTGCACATGCTAATAACAAGCTAATCTTCAGCTGTTATGAAGCAGTTATTCATATCATTCTGGACAGTCAGATTATTTTGTCAGTTTGTTGGTGGAGCAGAGAAATGCAGAATTATCAAAGCCGACAGAGGCAGCATGCCAAGAGCGAGAGGCAAGCTGTTCTTCCTGTCACATCAGTATTTAGAGTAAAGAGTGGGAGCAATTTACTGGTTTGTTTTGGAACAGAAACATTTTCAGTTTTCTAAATGTGAGATGCTAATGATAAATACGAGCCATCTGATGTGTAGCAGTCCTGAGATTGTTATCTTCAGCTCACTAAACCAAAAGAAGCCTTTGCCAGGGAATCAACGTCATTTTCTGTAAGACTATCAGAGTCCATTGCTTTCTCTAATAATTGGTGGCACTGTGTGTAAATGTTAAGAAATAGTTGATGTAGTCAGATTGAAAATTCTGTTGTTTCTTCAACCGAACAGATTTTTAGCATTATATCACTTGCTCACCAATTAATTCTCAGCAGTTAATGGGTGACGTCAAAAGCAAATCCATATATCCATATTTCAAACTTAATAAGCACTTTTCTCTCACGTCTGCTGACTGTGCAAACCGGAAGCAGTCCCGGTGAATGTATGCATCACACACGCCTCTGGGAAATGTAGTTTCAAAGGAAACCAACATTTTTCTTTACAAAATCCTCGGTTTGTGCTTTTAATGCATGACTGGCATTGATTTTTGTTCTCTCTCCACTCTCGTCACTAATCATGCAACACAATGCGTCCTATGTGATCTGCGGAGACTGCTTCCGGTTTCTGCAGACAGCAGACATGAGAGAAAAGTGCTTATTAAGTTTGAAATATGGATATTTTTTTGTACAGAAAGACATGGATTTGCTACAGAGGGACTTTATTCACCCCCCGGAGCTATGTGAGGGGCACTTTATTACGAATACACGCTCTTTATCTCACGTCTTCTGAAGTGTAGCGGCTATCATCCGTTTAAGCCTATTTAAAGGCTTGGAGGGGTCTGGACAGTTTTTATTTTAACTCCGATTGGATGGGTCTGAAAGAAGAAAGTCACATAGACCTAGGATGCTCTAAAGGTGAGTAAAAGACGGGATCATTTTATTTTTGGGTGAACTCTTTAAGTCAAGACCATTACAAGATGGTGGACTGCTTAGTGGTCCACAGAAACGGTTACTAATTAGGCATCTACGTATATCTATCTATGGTGGTGACAGCTTTTTGGACATTTATTTTGACGGCACCCATTAACTGCTGAGAATTCATTGGTGAGCAAGTGATATAATGCAAAATTTTTCCACGTCTGTACTGTTGAAGAAACTACGGAAGGCCGTATTTTTCTAAATTACATTTTTGGGTGCATTATTCCTTTAAGGTCATTCACAATAGTAATCATTGAAACAGAACGGCTCTGTGCGAACATACAGTATGGTGAACAACATCAAGTTCACCGTTCCAACATGGCGACCACATCTACGTGCCTAGACTGTTCCAATGTGGCGTCTATAAATGTCTATAATCACCACAATCTAAGAGTAGTCCACATGACTCCTGTCCATCAGTTAACATGAAAATTGTGTTTGTAAGAAAAAGATCCATCTTTAAGGGTGTTTTAAGTTTAAACCTTTTCTGGTAAGTTTAAGTTTAAATCATTTCTGCCCATACTTTTATTGCAGTCTGAATGAGATGAAATTGTTTCTAGCTCTTCTCTTAAATGGTGGCTGTTGCATCATGCGGATTACTTAAGAGTACTCATGTTTTACAATAGCACTATATGTGTCAGTTGTAACACATTTCAATGCAAAGGCCATTTTCAGAAAGGAAAGTGATTTTATGAATCATGTAGAATCAGGCAGGCGGGAGTCTGCGTCAGGAAATAAGGAGGTGTGTGTGTTGGTATGCAGTGGTGGGTAGCATAAGGAGCTGGAATAATCACTCCCTGGAGAGGAGTGAGATTACAGCCCTGAGCCCACACCATCCATCCATTACATAAGAGTGGAACAGCTGCCGATCTGCAGTGTGTGAATGAATGTGTGTGTGTGTGCTTTCTGTGTATCTGTGGGTTGGTCTGTGTTGGAAAGAAAGGAGTTCATGCATAGACTGATGCGATTATGAATATGAATCTTTCTGGTTGCCTTGGAAACCAAGCAGATCAGATATTTCCTCATTGTATCTGGTACCTGATCACCTAACTAAACCCACAGCTCTACACTTATTGCCTCTAATCATCATTGCATTCTCTAGTTAGGATCAATGTTTAGGTTTCTTTACGTTATTATGCCAGTGTTATACATTAAACTGTGTTGTAAATCTTTGCCAATCAACACTTAAAAAAAGGATTTCCCAAACTTTATTTTGATCAGCTGAATATATTTGACCTAAACTATTTACATGAGGAAGATTTAAAGTTGAACAAATAAAGTGTTTCATCAGTTAAATATATTTAATTTTGATTAAACTTTGGACATAAATTGCTTGTAACAGAGAAATTCATCTTCCTAAAATGGGGGTGGGGGAGGGGCTTGCATGTATGACACCATTTCGCTTGAAAGAAGTCTCTTAGCTCACTAAAGATGCTTTTATTTGACCAGAGATACAGTAAAAACAGTAATGTGTTTATATTATTATCAATATAGTTTCTGTGACACAAAGCTGAATTTTTAGCATCATTACTCAAATCTGTGTCTCATGATCTATCAGAAGTTGTTTTAAATGAATAACTCAACCAAAAACGAAAATTCGGTCATCATTTACTCGCCCTCGATTAGTTCCAAACCTGTATGAATTTCTTTGTTCTTTCGAATACAAAGGAAGATATTTTAAAAATAGTTTGTAACCAGGCTGTTTTGGTTACCATTAACTTCCAAAGTAGGAAAAAAATAGTATGGTGACCCAAAACAGCATGGTTACAAACTATTTTCCGAATGTATACAGATTTGGAACTACTCGAGGGGGGGTAAATGATGACAGAATTTACATTTTTAGGTGAACTATTCTTTTAATATGCTGGTTTGGTGCTTAATAAACATTTCTTATTACCAATGTTGAAATTGCTAAATCATTCTGTGTAAACTGTGATGCGTTTTGTTCTTTTCAGAATTCTTGGATGAATACAATTTTAAAAGAAGAAAATTTGTTGCACTCTAAATGTCATATTTGATTAATTCAATGTTTTATTACTTTATTACTGAAGCATTCATTTCTTTGAAAAGTTTACCTTAGTTTTCTCAAAGAAAACTTTTAGTATCTTTTAAATCTATAAGGCAATCAGATTCTATTTTTGCCTTCCAGTGATGTGTGCAATATACAGAGATGAGCAGGGAACTGTAGTCTGTGGGTGTGCTGTCTGAGGTTGAGACTATTTGTGTTTTGGTAAATTGAGTTGTTTCCAGTCCACTTGTAAATTGTTGCAATAGTAAGCACCAGGTGCACAGACTTTTGCTCATCCCAACTGATCTCATCCAACATGCAAGGTATGCCCACCATGGTTTGAATGTTTGGAAAAACTTTTAGCAGTTGTTTAATTAACTGCTTGAGCTGTCTAATCAACTTTTGTGTGTGTGTAGTTTTTCGCTATTGCAAGGAGTCCAAAATTGTTAGATAATTGTCATGTTATTTAACTGCAGATTTTAAACACCATTTTCTTTCTTGTGCAGTCAACGGTGAAAGCAAGTTAATAATTTTTCTAGTTGAACTGAAAGCTGTCCACTATGTAATAATTGTTTCAAAGGGATTTGAAAAATGCGCTATCAAGACTCCATTTGAACAGATTCATAATACCCGATTAGCAGATGACAAGCCTTTTATTTTACAGACTTTTTATGGCCATCTGCTAAAACACACTGCTCTGTTTGAATGAATGCATAATGTTGATGCCAATGTCTAAAAATGCAAGGTGGCAAATTGCTGACATAACAGTAACATTCTCAGGTTTGGGATCAGAATTACTTTTTAATAATGTTTTTAAAATTAGTCTTTTAGGCAGCATGGATTTTGATCAAACTTGCCAAAGCTGAATTTTCAGCATGTATGGGTCACATGATTCTAATATTTGGTGCTCAGGGAAACATTATTATTATTATTATCAGTGTTGAAGACAGCTGTGAAGCTGTGTTATCAGTGTTGAAGACAGAATTGATTTCGAACTTTTGAACGGTAGTGTTCCTTGGAGATCGCTACACACATCACACCTTTTTAGAAATACTTTGATCAAATGCTTTTGGCGGTGTGGTTTTTATGTTTTACATGCTGATGATTACAGTGATCAGAAAGCTTGGGTACTGTCCTCATAGGCTCAGCTCTGTGCCCTGAGTTCAACTGTCTTAAACACTCTACCAGCTGCTCTAGTCCAGCCTACAGCTAAACACACACACACAAACAAACTTCATCAGTCGCCACCTGCTCAGATCTTATGCATGTATAAGTAGAGACTACTTGTCACTGTTAGGGGTGAAAAAGGGGCATGTTTGAGTACACTAAACAGCTTTATATACTACAGAAGAGAAAGCTTTTGAAATAATGATAAGCTGTGTTCTTTCTGTTTGTGTGTGAGAGTGTAAGGTCATTGTATGAATTGTTGAGAACAGGAGGCCTGTGCAAGGATTAGGCTGGCTGCTCACATGCTGTTAGATCAGGCATCTGGCATTACACACACACACACACAGACAATACTTTGCGCGGTTTCAGTGATGACACTTTTCACAACATGTCCGTGGAGAACAGAAGACTTTTACCGCTCTGTAAGTTTATTCGAGATTACTGCTGCTTTTAAACCTTTTTATGTGCATGTTTTCATGTGGGTTATTTTAACAGTTTGTTTAAAAATAGTATTGATATTTCTGTTTATTTTGTTGTTGGAACTTTGCATTCCCTCTTTTTCAGACTGTGTCACCCACAAGATGTGGGATTTGCATACATTTAAATCTTTGGTCTCACTTTCAATGTGTGTTTTCCACATTTTAAGTAAGCTTGTTGGTATTTGTACCAACTTAAATGCTTGAATAAACTGTGTTATGGATGTGTGTTGAACTTGCATCACTGGACCAGGCAGGGATCTGTAGGAGGAATAACAAATGGAGTCTTTTTATTATGTTTTATTTACATGTAAATGAATTCCCTCTCTAAGATAGAATAGACTGCAAGTTTCTGTTTGAAAGATGCTTCTTTTGTTTGGTGGAAAAAGCCTGTTTTGTAGTGCAGCTTTGGCAACATTATATTGTCTCCTGAGCAGATTTACATGCATTATCACATTCAAAGCACCATGGCAGTCTCTCTATTATGAAGTATGGTTAGCTGATTGGATGAGTCTGTGGATGAGTTGACATATACCACAGTTCTTCTTTTAGGTCTATGAATCTGATTGGCTGAGAGGTCCAGTATCACCACAGAACTTTATTAAAGCTAGTGTTATGGCCAAGAAACCCTCTATAATTTTACAAAATATATTTAATTAACCATAATAAAAAAATGTTTCGCTATACTTTCAAAAATGTCATGAAGACGTAGATTTAGCGTAGATTGAATTGCAGGTTTTTAATATTTCCTGTCATATGCTACCATCATAATGTATCATATAGTGAGCATAAAGTTATTGTTACTATAGTAAAACGGATGCAATTTGATATCACCCACTACTGTCATATAAAAAAAAAATCAGAAGGATTATTACTTTATGTAGTAAATCCAGTCTTGATTTTATATTTTTTGTGTAATTTGTACGCAGAAACATTACTGTGGTATATTATTGTTGGTATGATTTTAGCACCTGATCATAAGAGTTTTTGCTTTGTATATTTTTTACTGCGTCATCTTTGGCTGGGAACATTTCATCAATGCATTCCATATGGACAATCATAAGTCTTTTCTCTTATCTCTTATCTCAGAGCACAAGCTTAGTTCATTCCAAGGCAGGATCTGTAGCATTTACTGTGGCATATGGTGGCTGGTTTCACGGCAGAGCTGATGACTTGTACCCACCATGCATTGTGGCTTAATGTAACTGTCGCTTTTAAATCTGTGTTGTTCAGGCTGAAAGACCAGAGCTCTCCAGATGGTCACTGCAAGTGCTTGCACTCTAGTTTAAATATTTGGATCTCTTTGTCAAGCATTTCTCAGGGCAGGGCAGAGGAGAGTTGACCCATAATAGTAATACGGCTCACAGCACTTCCGACCTAATTTAGTATTACTTAACATAATGACTTTTGCGTCTTCTCAGAAAATTTGGTACGTAGAAATAACAATTCAAAGAAAGAACGTAGAAAGAACAATTCAAATGTGTGTGTACACAAACAACTATATTCTATTTAGTTTTTGGTAGACTGGCTTAAATATAAGCAGCGTTTAGACTAATGAGAAAGTTTTGAGTTCTGAAACTTACAGAATGTTATAGGCTATATCAAAATATTAAGGGAATTTGAATTTCTTAGTTCATGACCTCTCACGTCATATATTTAGGTAAATAACTGCTTTGTTGTTGCGCAGAAAGCCCTACATATTTTTTCATTATGATTGGAGTCTGTTTGACTAAGCTAGCTAGAAATTTGTGTCTAATCACACTTTTTGACCCAGAAACACAAATTAATCTGTACCATGGCTGCCGCTCAAATCAGATTTTATTTTCCAACTAAACAAGCATGTGTTTGATCGCTCTTTCTCTGTCGATCGCTTACCCTCCTTTTCTTCTTACTGTGCTGGATTCATTTAAATACCAATATAATAAATTGCCTGTGTTTAATTTGACCTGCTGCCAGCTAGAGATTATGTTGGCTTTTAATAATAATAATAAAAAAAAAGATTGAGAAAAAAGACAAATTGAGTAGTGTTTCTCTCTCTCTCTCTAGATATCCAGGAGTTTTATGAAGTGACCCTGCTGAACTCTCAGAAGAGCTGTGAGCAGAAGCTGGTGGAGGTTAATCACATGGCTGAGCAGTGGGAATACACTGCCACCAACTCAACCTCACCCACAGAGGGTCCGCAGCCAGCCTCCACACCGCCAGAGGTGAGACAAAATAAAACATTTAAATATTCATTTCTTAAAGTAGAGGATAGAAAATTGTGATAGTAACTGTCTTTTTGGGTCGGGTCTTTTGTCACGCTTGTGTTGGCAAGGAACAGTGGAGACGAGGAATAAATAAAATGGTCTTTTATTAGTATTCAAACACCGGGTAACTCACACAGGAGATTGCTGGAGACACATATGACGACGTAGACCCAACAGGGCAGAAACACACAGACAGGAACTAATATACACCGGGTAATGAGGGAACTAAGCAGACACACCTGGAAACAACTGAACAATTAACAGGGGACAGAAACTGGGTCATTGAACACATGGGCGAGCAAAACATGACACCGTCCAGAGGCATGACAGGGGGGTTATATAATATTAAAACAAAATGGGAAATTGAATAAGACAATAACAAGAGATTGGAAACAAAGCTTAAAATAAATTTTTAAAGTCTACGCAATTTCTATATTGGCAAGAATATTCTTAGAAAATAAGTATGCAATATTTTATAACACCAGACATATCTTCCAAATATAGTGAATTTATATAATTGATACTTCTTAATAACTAATAACTATTGGTAAAAAACATTTACCTCAGCTGGCCTCTCTCGATGTGGAGGAGTAACGGATCTACTCTGAGCTCCTCCCTAGTGACCGAGCTCCTCACCC
>JAUMHI010000051.1:9492014-9552741 GCA_032359435.1 Enteromius unitaeniatus
TACCCTTGCGGACTTTGGATTGCTTTCTGGTGGCTTACTTGGACTGTTTTCTCGATCTTGATTCTCGCCTGTTTCCCTGACCTTTGCCTGGATATACCGACTGTGATTCTTGTCTGTTACCCTGAACTCTCGCCCATACCTGGTGCTGTCTTTTGCTCAGCCTGTATTGCCTGTACGACCACGTCTGTATTAATTAACTGTCTGCAAATGGATCCATGAGTCCTTGTCACACAAACAAAGTAGTTTAACTTTCAACAAAAGACAGGGTCTCCAGAACATGGCGCTGGCGACAACACAAGAATAATAGTTTCACCTTCTTTCTTTGTGTAGACATTTGGCTGTTGTTATGAAAATAAAACCACTATGACATAGAAAAGTGCATTTTAGGGGTGTGTGGGCAAGTCATAACTTTTATAAAGAATATCTCTGTTGTTTTGAGACTTCAGTGTTTGCAGCTTTAGGGATCTTATCTGTTTTATAACAGCTTGAAACACTCCAAAAAGAAAGGAAAACTTGAAATCACATCATAAGTCCCCTTTCACAACTTTCAATATTTTTGGTAAATTCAAAATTGTTGGGTTTTTTTTTTTTTTTTTAGAGAGATGAAAGTGAGATTGCTGTATTACTTAACTTCAATATGGAAGTTATCTGTGCAGCTGAGCTGATCAGTGACAGCGGCGTTCATGAGAGACTCGTCTTCTCTTGGAAAAAGCTTTCTTAATTACCTCTACACTATCTGGCAGGGGAACTCCATGATCCATAGGGAATTTAAATATGGGAGAGAAAAGAAAAAAACAAACAAACTTGAAATTAAGATAAGCTTTCACCTCATTAAAACATCTACCTTCTCAGAAAAGTTTGAGTTGAAAAGTTTGAAGATCTGACATTTTAATGCATACTCAGCATTAAAATCAGAATGTGTGGGGAAACCTTTGGAACAGAGGGATTTAAAATGAGTCTGATGTCCTTTGTCTGCATGCACTGTTAATGGGTGGCTCGGATCAACGTTTGAGCTGTGTATTTGTGTATGTGGAGCCTGTTTTTTGCCAGTACAGCTCCCATCTTGGAGGCGTGTTGATCTCCAGTAATTGCCACCGCTGTCTAACTCAACTAGCTTGGATGCCCTCAGCGTTTACCAAGCAGTGAGAAATACTCATACGTGCAAAAAACAGTATCTGAGCTAGAATCATTTCAAAAGGGAACCTATTTCAGCCAATATCATAGAAAGCAACATATTGTGTGATTGTCCTTGCTTTGTATGAATTCAATCGTGCTTTGTAACAATATGAGCCTTCAGCTAGTCGATCTGTGTTATGAGTGACCTACATATACTCAAGACCAAACCAAGGACTCTGAGTTTTCAGTGTTTTTTTTTTTTTGTTAAAAACATTTTATGTTTTTTGAAAAGAGGGCAGAGCCAATTATAGGCAGGCACAAAGACAAACCCAAATATAGCTGGAATAATACAGAAATACTAGATCTGTGGAAGTCCAGACAGGAGGGTGGAGGTCGAAACGATAGCTTTGGCTTTTTCTGAATGAATCTGCGGCGACTCCCTCTTTTGTTTTTCAAGTGGGTCACCTGAGTGTCTTGAGATCACTTGGTTGGTAGATTCTCACACACTGAGTCCCTGCGGCTCTAACATATGTCACGTCTGCACAAATGAGAGAGCAGCACTGCCCGCAGGTGTGTCGTCTGTAAACGTTTACAACTGCTCTGTGCTTTAGCTGCTCATACAGGCAGACACACACAATACACATAGCTTTGTTGTCGAGTGGGATTGCAATGTTGTGTCCTGCTAAATCAGGGTCATCCATAGAAAATGAGCTTACGCTGAAATAGCGAGGGAGTTGTGGACACAAAGCCTCAGGCCAAAATAAAAAGTCTTAATCTTGCTTACCCATGAGATTTTCTTTGTGTGTATCGTTGTTCTCATTAAAAAAACATGTAGCATGGATTGCGGGTCTGACCTGCTGACCCGGGCATGGGTGATATGAGGATAAAGAGGGCCTGAATGTTGAACTTATAATAAGTTACAAAGAAAGTATTTTAGAGAATGTAACTTTTCAGAATCAGTTGAGTTGCATTTAGAGCGATATGTGCACAGCGACAGTTTTGCTGTCAGTAAAAATATTTAAATATCTGTTTACTTGTGTAGCATATTAGCTCATTAAGGGAAATGTAAATAAATAATTACTATTAATTATGATTAATTGCAATTATTTATATCAGCTGCCAGTAGTTACCATCAACTAATCTGTTAATTCAGCGAACACATAGTGTAAGTTCATATAAACTCTAAGAAGGGCCACAGAAAAATACCTTTTTACAGTATCACTGCATTAGAGCATGTAACAAGGGCCAAAATCATAAAGGGGCATTCATTTGCAAGGCAGAATCAGAAACTCATTTAATTTGTGCAAAAGTTTTATTAACTCTGTTAACTCACAAGTATAAATACACTCACACATGGGGAAAGTGCAAGGAAGGCTTAGACGCAAACCATTAGGAAAAGCCAAAATTAAAGTTATGAAAAGAGAGTCAGTTGACCACCTGTAAAACCATCAGTGCCATTTATAACCAGTTCTATAACTAATACTAAACCTCTGTTTCATTTAGTTATATGTACAATACTTGCATTGCCTCATTGGTGAGGGTCTGATGCAGTATCGAAGTCCTGATGGTTCCAAGGTTTTGGATTGGCAATTGCGTTCTTCCTGGTTTGAAGAGTGATGAGTTCCAAAAGATTATTGGTTTATGAAAGAAGAGCTGGGAAAGAGATCTGCCTGGCTCTAAACTTAGGTGTTGCCGTGGAGCTAAATTCTCATCTTAGTGTCTCAAAAAACAGCAGACTGCACCACACCTAGGCCCACCTGATGCAGTTGCATCGATCCCGGGGGCTTAGCCAGGAGACGAGAGAGATGGTGGGGGTCCAGCATCCAGAAAAAGTAAAAAGCCTTTTGAAACATGTTGAGGTCACACCTCTTATGGGTCAAAGAGCCAACAGTGTTGATCCTTTGGAGCAATAAACCAGTGTTATCAAGCGGTTGCCATGGAATCAGAGGCCTGTTTTGCCTTCCTGAGGTGTTAGCTGCTTTTCGGGGGAAGGGTCCACAGGCCCTCATATTTGCAGTTGGAGTTACCCCTTGGGCTGGCTATTAAAGTGGTATTAAAGATCATTTGTTAAAGATAACAAATAGTGTGTGCCTGATCGGTTCAAATTCTACTCTTGTAAAACAAAATTTGTAACATTGTATAGCATTTTTTTTCCCTTGCCCGATCAACATATAGTTTCGTCATCCTCCAGCCATCCATCAAAAAGGATTGTGCCAAAAACTAAGAAAAACAGTAATAACATTTATTTTTTAACTACCTACAAAAATCTCTTATTCAAGGCTGCATGTATATGATTAAAAATACATTGGGAAAATGAGTACAATTTGAAATAACTGTTTGCTATTTTAATATCTATTTTAAAATTGTAATTTATTCCTGTGATGAATTTTCAGCAGCCATTACTTTAGCTTTTCTTATCTATGATAGACTTTTTTAGAGCCTTTTTCTAGTCCTTTAGTACATTTTGTAAACTTTCGAGAATGTGAGAGGCCTCTCTTTTGGAAGCAAGTTGGCATTGTTAGCATAGTGGACAGTGTGCTAATAGTTTGGTGAGAGTTCACGTAAGGAGAACACAAAACAGAACTTGGCACTAAAACAAAGATTCCCTCGCCAAGTTCACGTTTGAGCGTAAGAGCCACTGTCTCAATGTCCTGACGACCTCGTTTCTTAATTATTCCCCCATGTCTGTGGGAAAGTGTTGTGGAGAGGAAGTTAAAGCACTCGGGTCTATAATGTGATCACTCAAAGCGGCTTTGAGGCCCATCTGCTGAAGGGCTTAGTGTGTGTGTGTGTATGAGAAGCAAGACGTAGACATAATGTGTGCAGAGGCTATTGAGATGCTAGATGCAGAATGAAAGCCATGATCAGGGTGCTGTTTTACGAGGAGCTGGAATTGGAGAAGCGGGAGGTGTACCGACAACAGGTAAGACATATAAGTAGTAATACAGCTGTTAATTTAAGAACTACCGCTCCATGCCAAACAATCCGGTGGTCATCAGCTGGAAAGAATGTGGAATTTTTAAAGGCTTGAAGATACTTTATAGAACTTTATGGAAGAATGTTTTGTGTGTGTATGTTTGTACTGATATAGATGCTCTTTTTTTTCTCCTTGAACATTTTTTTTACGCATGCAACAGCAGTTCAGTGTTTTTTTAATTTAAGTATATTTCTTGAGTTTTTTCCCTTTTCCTGTACTTTTCCAAAAAGCTGTTTTAATTAGATTCTTTTAATTAATTTATTGATTGGTTGAGTTTAAATGTATTTTATTTGAGGTGTAACATTTAATTTTTAAAGGGTCATCTTTAGCATATTAAACTAAATGATTCATTCATTCATATAGTTTATTTTTTTCGTTTAACAGTATTATTATTATTATTATTATTATATATTGTTCCAAACAAACACAGAAAATTGTATTCAGAAAATCTTTTGTAATTTTATTTGTATAAAATGTATACTTATATTATACTTCATACAAAAATCATTATTTGGTTTTATTTAATTTGTGTTCCAAAATACTTTTTTCTGTGTTAAAAAGTAAAGAAAAAAATGCAGCATTTTTATTTTGGGGTAAGCTTTCTATTTTGATGTATACAGATGTTTAACTAAAAACAAGTTAGTAATCGGCTTACTTATGAAGTCATTTTATCTATTTAAAATATCTAAAGTAGAGGATTATGACCCCAAATCATCATTGTTCTCATTCCTCTACGTTGATAGATGGCCGAGGTCCTCTAAAGATTGAAATATCGCCCCTTCTATGGTCACATTTTGTTCTCCAGACTGTTTTATTTATTTTTCCACAGGACATAAACACTTCATGGTTGTTATTTTATGACTTCATTATGCAACTCTCCCCTCTTGTCTGTTTATTCATTTAAAGGTCTTGATATAAAGAACAGATGTGTGATGCATCAGGCCTGATGTGCCAATCTCTGCTGAGGCATTGCTGCAGTTTCCTCTCTGTGACTGCTGTCTCTTTGTCTTGCATCTGCTCGCCAGCCCCGTGCACTTAAAAGTCAGGTTACTTAAGCTTACCAACAGTTCGGTGGTTTTCCAAGACGCCCCAAAATAAACCCTGATTGATGTTGTCATGGTTGGCGCAAACTGCTTACTCACTCCCCTCTCTTAACCCTCCAAACTGCCCATTCTTACACTTCATTTATCTCCACAGCTGGCTTGGAATCAGCTTAGCTCTGCCTCAAACAACCGAAAGAGGAACAATCAAAACTCTCCGAGCGCGAACAGTGACTACAATAGCTGTTTTCCCAATCGTAGCGCAGATTCTCCCAGCTCTCTCGCCTGCGAGGGGAGAGCGCGTCTGTTCTCTCTCGCATGGGTGTGCGCGTGTGCGGCGAGCTCCAGAGGAGGAGGGATGCTCTGTGATCTCAGCAGCAGCAGAGGCAGCAGTCTGAGCCCCAGCCATGCGGCTGAGCAGCGGATAGCGCTAAGAAGCGCCGGGCTGTAGGACTACGGCAAGACAATGCCTGCGCAGAGAGAGGACTCTCACCTCTGTCAGCGTTAGCTCCAGCCGTGCCTTCGTTCATCTCCCTTTCAGTCTCTCTCTCGCCTCTTTTAATTTGTTAATGTGGTGCTGATGAAGGGGAAACTAGCTTGAGCTGTTTGGCTCAGGATGGATTGTCTGTGTATTGTCACAACTAAGGTAAGGAGAGCTGGAAGAGGATGAGAATTGAATGAGTATGAAAGGGAAGAAGCTTTTTTGTCCTTCCAGCTGTGAGTATGTGTGTTATTTGTTTCGTATTTCTGTGATGTTTCTTTTAAAATGGACTTTGTTCATTGATTTACGTGTTGCATTGTATCAGGCTTAATCCCACGTCGCCAGCTCTGTGGAGCCATCAAGGCGTAAACTTGTCGGAAACTTGCATCCACAGATAACAAGCCTCTCTGTAGGCAACGGGGCTTTTAGCTCCTCACCAAGTGCTGGAGCCAGACACAGTGCTGGTGGAATACATTATTGATGGTCAGTCCATCTACAAACGTTCCAAGGCTTTATCGGATTTTCCCGCCTTCGTTGGTGCAAGTATCCGGACAGGAAGCCCTTTGAGTGGCATTAAAGGATTGAGAGTGCCAGTCTGCCAGCAGTACTTGGGCTAATGGGGTTTATTTCACTGGAGCAAAGCTGCTCTGTTTTCATGCTTCTAAATATACAATATGAGTGATTTGATCTTTGCATCTCTATTCAGTTGAATGTTCTCTATAGACTTGTCAGTGAAGGAGGGCTTGTTTCTAATGTGTAGACGGCTCTCATTCACAATCAGTGTTGCAGCTGCAATTCACCATCTGAACTGAAATATTAATGTTTGTATTGTCGTGCTTCGTTGAATCAATGCTATAAGTGCCATTGTGATGGTAATGCGGACAGCTTGGATCTGTGCAGTGAATTCCAAATGCGGTCCTACTACAGCTGAATGGCAAGCAATTGGTAAATGGCCAGGTGTATTTTGTATTAACTTTTGAAACCCTATAAAAATGGCTAATTAATATAAGGCATCTTCAGTAGTTTTTCCACACCATTGGAGGCACGTGGTACAGTGATTATTATTTAACAATAAATTTATTTGTAATAATTAAATAATTGAATCAAAGACACTTAAAATACATTATTACTGGTTCCAAAAAATACTACATAGCTCATTTGCCTAATGTTTAAACCATTATTAATAATAAAAAATGCTTCTTGAACACCAAATCAGCATATCAAAAGGATCTGTGAAGCATCATGACACTGAAAACTGGAGTAACGGTGGCTCAAAATCGAGCTTTGCCATGACATGAATAAATTATAATGTATCCTGTATATATGGATATTTCACAATATTATTTTTTTACTGTATTTTTGATGAAATAAATGCAATCAGTGGCTTGATGATGTAATATCCTCCAGTCCCAGCTGTTGAGTTGCTTACTCAGATTTTTGCTTTCAATTCCTTAGTCACCCACAGGAATTATTTTAAGCTTTTTTCTTCAGTTGGACTTTGTGAATCATGTCTTATGAAAGATAAGTATTTTCTGTGCTCTCAGTGGCTAGGTCAGGTTTTTCTTAGAAATAGACATTTACTTAAGTTTTAAGGTACACAGTGATCTAGAGAGCAACTTGCCTGTGTGGCCCAATACATAATGTAGTGATAGCAACTAAGTGCATCACACCAGGGCTGTCATCTACAATGTCCCAGACATCATTTGGGTCTTCTCTCTCAGTCTCTCTCAATAAGAAGGCTTAACCCAGTTAGAGTTATACACAATTATTTTAATGAAACACTATTTACTGTGTATGTTTTTATGTTTTTGCTTTTCAATAGTTTTTTAGTTTTTTTCCTCAAGGCCTTTACTCATTTCTCTTTCTCTTAACTCCTTCCTGCTTCCCGTGTCAGGTTTAGTGCTGAAAATATTTCTGTTATTTCTATTAAACTAAGTCATTTTTACTGCTGACCCCAGTTTCGCAAGATATATAGACACTATAAGCAGCCAACTGCTCAAGAAAACAACCAGACTCGTTTAGGAAGCACTGAGCTTTGCGGTTAAAAGAGCACCACCCTAGTTTGGAGCAATTTAGCAGTGTAATGATGCTGTTGACAGAGATCTGGCTCATCTGTGGCACCCTGGGAAGCACAACTCAGGACTCGTAGGGTGAACCCCTCCATCTGGTAGAAAAGGTGAAATACGAGTGAGAACATTAGATGGAAAGAACAGATACATCTTTGGCCTGCAGAAAACAGTTTTTTTCTATTGCCTGTAGCTGCTGACAGATGCCAAGACTTGAAATTGGCCTAATTTTTTTATTTTTTGATTGATTGTATATTTGCTTTGTCCATACAGATGATTAAATAGAAGATAATTAAAAACACTTTGATGCACATTTATTATTTGTATGTATTACTTCCATAAAAAAATCTAGTTTTACTGAAATGATGGGGAAGGCAGGGTGTTACAAGCCAAATTGGAGCTTGTATCAGATGTTGTTGATGTTTGCATAAAAATACAGATTCAGAAAATTCATAAACTTGTCATCAGGAGAAAGATAGTCCCTGAGAGAACAAGATTTTGTTGAGGGAATATCCTCTCTCACAAGAGCCAATTATATTGCACACGCTAAGAGTCATTATGCTGTGCTTCATCACAGGAAGTCTTTCCTCCAACAATGCCGTTGTCAGTTTTTTTTTTTGTTTTTTTTGCACTTCTATTTTAAGTAAGTGAAGTGTACACGCACATCCAACGCCCTCCACCCCCTCCCTCTACTTCAGATGCATGCAACAATATATCTGCATCTATTTCGCTTTCTGTGACTTCCTCCACTCTCCTCTGGGTAGTTAATGTTATGTAATAGTTTGCGGGATGCACTCAGTGGGTTATGGCTGAGAGAATATCATCCCACACACACACACACACACTGTGTGATGCTGGGTGTTTATGTGTGTGTTTCGGTCCCCCATCGCAGCTGTTTTTAGTGGCTTGGACAGAGGTGATGTAATGACGATCTCTGCCTCCACCCCAGCAG
Organism: Enteromius unitaeniatus; assembly: GCA_032359435.1. NCBI lineage: Eukaryota > Metazoa > Chordata > Actinopteri > Cypriniformes > Cyprinidae > Enteromius > Enteromius unitaeniatus. Next base: position 9,500,647 of record JAUMHI010000051.1, read on the forward strand.
GGCAACCCTCTCTGCTTGCCCTCCTCTCCTCCGCTGGCCAGTGTGGGTTCATCTGCGTAGGAAATAGCCATTGATTTTTTTGTTTTTGTTCTGGCCCACGAGGCCACTCCATCTCGTCTCTGTAGCTTAAGGTAGAGTTGAATATGTCTGCAGTTCTTCTGTTCATTCATTCAGGCGGAGGTGTAAATTTGCAATAAGCTTTACAGAGTTTTAACACTTTATGGCTTAAAGTACCATTCACACCAAGGGTGGTAACTATAATGATAAAATTTTAATAATCGTTCTGAAAATAGGGATGTACCCGCTACAGCTTTAACAGTAAGGACACAGAGGAGTGATATATTTGTAGTCACTTTTAGTATTTTTTTTTTTTAGTTGATGAGTAAGAAAAATATTGACAGCCGATTAGAATCCACCCAAATTTAAAGATTGATGCAGTAGATATCAAAACAATATTATATGCATTTAAAGAGATTGTTATCATCGGTTTGTGTGGATACTAGTATAGTTAATTGCAACAGTTATTTTTAAACGTATCATTCTTAGTGTGAATTGGCCTTTACTAAAGTTGTTTCTGACTGGGTATTGAATAGGTGGAAATTAGTGCTGTCAAATCATTAATCGTGATTAATTGCATACAAAATGAAAGTTTTTGTTTGCATAATAGTCTATATTATGTATATGTAAATACACATACATGCAGAATATATTTTATATTATATATTGCATTATAAGTAAATACATTTAATATATAAACATAACTTACTTGAATATCTAAACATTTATTTCTGAAAAATATACATGCGTGTGTGTATTTATAGTGGGTACGGAAAGTATTCAGACCCCCTTACATTTTTTTTTAATTAAACTCTTTGTTATTATTGCAGCCATTTGCTAAAATAATTTAAGTTAATTTTTTTCTCATTAATGTACACACAGCACCCCATATTGACAGAAAAACACTGAAATATAACACAGTCCTAAGTATTCAGACTGTGACCCTCATATATTTAACTGCTGTCCATTTCTTTTGATCATCCTTGAGATGGTTCTACACCTTAATTTAAGTCCAGGCCTTGATTATACTGATTGGACTTGATTAGGAAAGCCACACACCTGTCTATATAAAACTTTACAGCTCACAAAACATGTCAGAGCAAATGAGAATCATATATCAGAATTTAAACAAAAACTGGATTGATTTTTATGATTTATTTGGTTTGGTGCATGAGGCTCTCTTTCTAATCTAGAAGGTCATTTAAAAACTAAGAATAATGGATTTAATATGGGTCATCTGTAAATGAGCGGAATAGGGACAAAATGGAAGACTGTTTTGCCTCTCAAAATGTTTTGCAATCAGCCTTGTATGGTGCACCCTGTAGAGCAACATAAATTCAATTAGTCCTAGGGTTAATGTCTTGTGAATGTGACGCTGCTCTCTAGATCAGGGTGAGTAAATTTGCAGTACTGCTGAGTTCAGAGTTGTAGAAAAGCCTTTCTGCCTGTTTGGGTGCCCACCCTAATCCTCTCATTGCATTTGAAGATGTACCAGAGCTAAAGATGTGCAGTGGGGCTGGGACAGCAGATATTTTCAGAGTGCTGCAGTGACAAGGCCAAGTACGAAGACTAGACAGCTGAATTTAGCTCATTTAGTAATCAAAGGGTCAAGAAAAAGGCTAAAGACCGTAGTGAAGTCCACCGAGTGGCGCTAAAACACAGGTTCTATTTGTGAACCCTGGCATGTTTTTATTACGTTGATAAAGGTATGTATTGTGGCAGTTCAGAATTTAAATGTCTGTGGACTGTTACTAAAAGTTAATGTTCATGTTGGAAATATGCTCTACACCAAATCCAACCCTAAATCTACCCGATAGTGTTAACCAATACAAAACTGATCTTGCTGCATTTGTTGATGTAACCATCTTAACTTCCTTTTATGCAGATTACAACTCTTTTGTTGAACCGTAGTTATACAAGATTCGAACCGGAGTTCCTCGACCTCTCAAATACATCTTTGTACTCCGTGAACTACCGAACAAATCTACAGTCAATGAAAACCGATAGATATGAAGCTGGATATGTGTGATACTAACGTTCAAAAGCATCAGCTTTCCAATATGCCAGCATGTTAATAGTGTTTTGAAGTCATAACATGATATTCTTTAAGTAATTGTGTAAAAATTGCACTTTATAAATTAAAACTGTATATTTGTGTGAAATGGAATTAAGGGTATCAGAGGTTTACTGCCTCTAGTGTTCATTTCTTTGGAAGCGGCTGGGATATGTACTTATTGGTACATATTTCATGGCTCGCTAAAAAGTGCACCAAGGTATGTTTATGCCATGAGACCAGGTAGTTATTTGATCACCAGTACAGTAAAAAGTTGTATTGTAAAATGCAATTTAGTAAAACTGTTTTCTGATTGAACGGGAACCTATTTGAGTCCTCAGGTCAAAATGAACCACAGAACATTTATAATTGAATGCTGTAAATGCCCCTTTTTTTCTCTTCCAATGCAAATGTTCTGCTTCTCACCACCTCCTTTTCAGAAGTGGGGCTGTCGCTGTATCTTAATTGACCTAATCATATATACCCAAAAAGTATATGCTCTTTTTGTGAAGACTTTGTCTCTAATGGACTGCTCTATAGCTTAGTTGCCTTCCCTGTCAATCATCTTGATATAAAATGTGAATGATGTTAACTATGACATTTAATTTCCTGCTGAAAAAATGAAGTAGCAGTCGTGGGCACTGTCCTCATGTGTTTGCATAATGATGCGCTAAAAAGTTAATGACCAGAGGTGACTAAAATAAAATGAAACTTTGAATTGATCTCATTAGCTGTTGTATGAACAGACTTTTTAAACCTCTGAAGTTGTTCATATGTGAAAGGGAATTACTTTTTAGATGTTGTCAGTGTCTATTTTAACAGGGCTTTCCAAAACTCAACCTTCATTTCTCTAACTGGCAGATATTCATCAAATAATTAGTCTAGATAGCTATTACCTTTATTGCACAGAACTATCATAGTCGTCACACAAAACAGAGACCATCAGACTAACAGGAAGATTGTTCACAGCAGGCTGCTTGAAATGTTTTGTCGAAGGCTTGTTGCAAACTTTTGATGGCTGAAGCAGAGGAGCTTTAAATGAGATGAATGAAGTTCTTTGATAGAGTTTACTCTGCATGTTAAAATCCTTTAAAACGCTTTGAAACTGGCTACTTGTTGGTCTGAACATGATAGATTGGGGAAATACTTGGGAAACCTGTTTAAAAGCAGTTTTTTCTTCTTCTGAATTTGACTCTGTTGTTGGAATTTTCACTAGTGGCTGTAGGGAGCTTTAATGTGCTCACTTATGCGTTCATGGCAACCCCGCTGGCTACATAATCCATTCTATAGCAGAATATGCTAAAAAATGTGGTTCCCTGTAGTTTTATGGGATATAACTCCTGCAGGGTGACAGCGGTACAGTGAAATGGTTATATTGTTGCACTATTGTGCAGGATTGCCCCAGTTCTCCCACTGACACCTCACATAAAGTGGTATGATTACCCAACCCTGAGGAGTTTTGAATAGAGCTGTTTGTAAGGCGCTTAATGAGGTAATAACTGTGATCTACTGAACATACAGAGGCAGCTGAGGAGCGTGGGGCTGCTCTGATGGAGGTCCGTTGTATATCCAGTGATAGGAGACTCTGAGCACTCAGATTTGTGCTGTGAATTGTGTGATGTATGTTAATGAATGTGTCTGTGGCACAGCCTTCAGGGGCTTTAGAGTACCCTTGGATTGCCTTGGTATTGAGAGAGATGTCATGCAACGTCACACACAACCTTGTTTGTTATCATCATGTTACCGTGTTATTATAGACTACCTTCTGTTCTTTTTGCATTTTCATTTTTATAGTTTTTACAAAGACATTATTATTTTACTCAAAGGGACTGTTCATTGATGAGTACAATTTATTATTTAAAAAAAGGTTACACTTTTTATTTTGACATTCTACTAACTCTGTAACTATATATTAACTACATGTCAACTAATTCTCATTCGTTTGCAACTAACTGTCTACTAACTGGAGACTGTTAGAGTAGGTTTAGGGTTTGTAGAATAAGTTGACATATACTTGAAAAGTTTCTCATAGTCAGTATGTTGTATGTTGTGGACCCATCAAAGTGAAGTGTTAGAAATTATTAAGCAGACAGTATACTAATATTGTTACCAAAAAGAAACATAAATAAAAAATAAAATGAATAATCAAATAAAACTAAACAAATAAATAAAAACAAATGAAATGCATCTAACTAATAAAAACAAAATAGTTTCAGGTTTTTTATATATATATATATATATTAGTATTGGGGCCGTTATCTGCGTTATCAGTGTTAACGTGCTGCATTAACATGAGACTCTTACCGCGCAATAAAAAACATATCACCATTAATCTATTCACAAAGTTGGGTTGGGAGCTGGGTCTATACTACACAAGCTTTGATGACTTTCACCTTGACATTTTAGCGTGGATGTATACCTAAAATCACCAAGTACATCTGTGAAACAAAACATTCTCTAACGATCCCCTGTAAAACTAGTCCCGTCCGAATAGGGCTTTACTTTTAATCATTATTTAGGTAGCACACTTATTTTGAATGCCTTTGGTAGAATTCAAATTAACCATTTTAATCTAGATTAATTTCAAAATTAATCTAGATTTTAAAAACTTATCTATTCACACCCCTATGTATCTATCTATCTATCTATCTATAATTAGTTTTATTCAATTAAAAAATAATAAATAAATATAGGAATATTCATATACTTCTGAAAATATTTAGCCCTACAGTAATTCTGACCTAGATTTTTTTCCAAAATATCACTTCTATTGATTTTATATTAAGTACAATTTTGACTAATACAGAATAAAAAAAAATGCATTTATTAACATTGATTGTTGCATATCACAAACATAGAAAATTCTTAACAATATTAATCTTGCACTACATTATACAGACTTGATCACGTTAATTTCCAGATTTTATGCATCTAGAATCTAGAATACACATTTTTAATTTTAATGAATTAATAATTAACCCTTCTAAATTAATGCTGTAAAAATATTGCTTATTGTTAGTTCATAATATATAATGCATTAAACATGGTTCTCATTGTTTTTCATAATATCATTAAAAAAATATATATTTATTGTTAGCTATGGAAAATAATAATAATATATGCATTAAACATGTTCTTTATTGTTAGCTCATAATAAATAAAAAATCACGTGGACAAATATTGTCAAGTGTTAGCAGCTGTTTTTCATGTATTTCTAAATCTTTTTTTTTCAAATGAGGACATTCCCAAATGTCTCTAAAGGACACACACTGTTAACTGTCACTGTAGCTGCATGTCCAATCTGGCATATGTCCGTCAGGATTAGGGCAAGCGCTGCCAGAACCCTCACTGTCTGGAACGTTCCTGTAAAGGAAGCCAGCAAGCTCAACAAGCATGGAGTTGTAATATTTGAGGTTGTGTAAGTGTGAGTCAGACAGAAACGCACACACACACATTAATGTCCAAGTAAATTATGCATAATGTACCCAAACTAGGGATGCACGATTTGGGAAAAATGTGCGATTGCAATTTATTATGGTCAAAATTGCAATTTGCGATTGCGATACAATATATAAGTGGTTGGACTCAACTTGCTTGTTATCAAGTAAAATGCAAAGAGATTACAAATAACGCTGAAATCTGTATTTCTCAACTGAGATACAGTATACAGAGCAATCTAGCAACAACAAATGAAAACTAAATTGTACAAAATGAAATAACGGTGACACATTTTTTAATTCAGGTTTACATTACTGAATTAAGTTACATTAAATGAATATTAATAATTTTAATACATTAAAATAAAATTAAAAAGTCAAAAGTACAGATAAATAAAACAAATAGGCTACCCATATTTATATTTGTACAAAACATTTTAGCAGGATATAACATGTACTTAGTATATTTCTTTTGGTATCTCTTGTCCAGTGTGCCAATCATTTTCTCAAATCCCTCTTTGCTAAAAGCGCGTTCACACCTGAGGCGACTTGGGCGAATATATCTCGCTATTCGCGTGTAGTTGGACGCTTGAGGGGCGGCGCAGAAGCGCATAGCAGGTGCAGAGAAGTTACATAAATCAAAGCACATGGCACACTGTGATCAGAGAAGAACGCAGAAAAATAAGACAGAAAAATGCTTGTCTATAGCCTACTGCAGTACAAACTGGCAGTATGAAAGCACAATTGGCACGTGCTGATCATACTCTGCATACGCTGCTTATGTGTGCAGTAAAACCACCGCTAAACTCGCACGAATCGCACTGCAGGATGTCTAATTGCGTCTTTGCTTTGACTTAACATGTAAATCACTCGCGCTTAACGCTTCATTCGCGTCTGGTGTGAGCAAGAATGACTGTCTAGTTACGTCCACAAATGCATTTGTTTATTTTATATAATCGCAACATTTGCTGTAATGTAATCGCATAGGCTGACATCGCGATTGCGATATGATTAATCGTGCAGCACTAACTCAAACGTGACTTTATCCTACAAAAAAAGGGAAGGAGAATGACAAAAAAAAGATAGATGAGATCCTTAAAGTTGCACAGACTAAAGTTTCAAAACCAAAGAGATAGTCTTTATTAAAAAGTTATGACTTGTCCAAAACCCCCTAAAATGGCTCGTTTAAAAATGCCCCCACTTCTCTACGTCACGGTCTGGGGTTGTTTTCATAACATCGCCCAAATGTTTACAAAAAAAAAGACTATTATTAAAACTATTATTCTCACTGTAGTGTTGCAGCCAGCGCCATGTTCTGGAGACGCTGTGTGTCTTTGTGAAAGTGAAACTACTTTGTTTGTGCTTCCAAAAGAGGACACAACTAGAAATCAGTGGTTAAGTTGTATTTTCAACACGGTTCCAGAACAGTGCTACACAAATTAGAGGGTGTTCAGTGCATTTACGGAGGACTGATTCCTAAACCTGACAGAGCAGCCTATGCTGGCTGTGTACAGAGACTATAAAGTGAGGCAATTCCAACTATGCAAGGATCGTCTGGTGCTTAGTAAGTTAAGGTTTTTAATAAAAACAACCTGCTAATTACTTTCATTTCTCTGATCACAGATGTAGACATGGTGTTATATTTACATGATGTGTAAAAAGACAGTACTAAGTCATTATAATAAGTAATTTTGTTTCCACTGGATGCAACAAATGGCTCATTTGTAATGGCTTTTATTGTTTTTGTGTTATAGCACCGGGAAACGACATCGCTTTTTTTTTAGTTCAGTGTTATATTTGTATAAATATATGTATATGTATTATTTATTTACTTTATTTTTGCCTAATATACATATGGTATGTCATGCAAGTCTGTGTAGTTTAGTACAATGATATTTTGTATTCAAGTTTTTCATTAGAGCAATACAGGTTTTTATGTTCAGGGACATTTAACATGCACTTAGATTAGCATTAATGATTGTGAGGTATAAAAGAAAGTGGTGCTAAAATTTGAGATTTTCTTGAAAAACACCTTGAGCTAACATTTGTATGCAGTATTTTAGTTCTGCGTAACGTTCACCTAAACCATAACGTAGCTGTCAGTTCGCTTTCACTCCTTGGCTGTCCCAAGAGGGGAAGCGGCTCTTCGGGATGCGGTGACAGAGAATAAGACACTCTGACATGCTGTAGTATGTCAGAGGGATCAGTTTTGACAGGCTGTGAATAGAAACATTTAATGCAGTAATTTGCTAAGGCCTCTTAGGAAGCTGTCTACCTGCTTACAGCCACACAGGGGTCGGACATTGAAAAAACAAAATAGGCTCCTAATGTTCACTTTCACTTGATAACATTTATCTTAGTCAGGTCTGTCTGAAACTTTTGATTTCTTTTAATTAGACCACTATACAGAACTGTTGAAGGGAATATTAAAGATACAGAAGCGCAATCAAATCTCTGTTAACTTTCATGTAGTGCTACTACAAAGTGTTTCGAGTTTTTAGATTGAGCTTGTGTTGGATATAATTGGATCTCTTGGTATTTACCTCAAACCCTTTTCTCTTAAGCCACCAGAGATCCCTTGGATAAAAAAAAAAAAAATTGTTTACTATTTTGTTGTTATTGGCAACTTGTGGGATGCCTTAATATTGATGAAATGCTTGTTATAAAAATATTCCAATTATGTTTTGTAAATATTTAATTCAGTTGACAGTTGTGGGTAACACAGTTCTTACATTGAACTACAGTAAAAAAAATAATAATAATGTCAGTAAAAGAAATGTATTATTTTTCAGAAATTCAGTGAGGATATATTTAATTGATTAAAAGTAGCGTTAAATTCAAATGCAAAATTCAAGACTTTTTTTTAGTGTTCCAAAATTTCAAAAGTTAACATTAAGCCTGTCAATTATTAATGCTTTTAGTGTTGGTCCAAAAGAAATTTTTAGCATGCAAGTTGAAACATTTTACCAGCCATAAACCTATGAAAAATATGTTTTTGTCTCTGTGACGGCCTACCTTCGAATATTAGTGAGAAACAGCACAAGTAATTAGGTCTGTCTATGAAACTGCACCTGTCATATGTCAAAATATTGAACATTTTGATAGTTCTAGTTCAGCAGTCATCAACAAGCTTTGGATCTTGACAAGTGCTGCTTTTGGACCCACACTGTAGTAGCTTTTCAAGAACGTAAAAGCTGTATCTACCGCACAGTATCATTAAGGAAAGATTTTAATATGATGATTAAGTTACATCTAATATGCAATATTTGCCGATGTAGACAATTATGCAGCTAACCCATTTTCAGCCCCTCAAAGCCCAATGTAAAAGAGTAAAGTAGAACAGAATAAACCTAGTTCTAGAGTGAAGCAGTGAAGCTTTGACTTGTCTCTTCTTTTCCACTGTCAGCGTTTTGAAGATGAGCGTGTCTGTCAAGGGTTTAACGTTCTTTGTATTTCACACTTGACTTAAGCCAGAGGATTAATGTTGTCACCTCACAGGCTGTTTAAGAGGAGGAAGAAAGCATTTAGGGTTTAACATGCAACATGCTTATGAAAAGAACTTCATCTTGTGAATTATCAGCAACCTCACAACTAACCACAGCGGCTCTGTTGACTTACACAGACAGCATGCTTATGAAATGTAAATGAAATGCCAGTCATTATCGCATAATAAACCCAGCAGGGTGATCAGGTCCCTGATGTGAAGCTGCTTCCCCAATTATTAAATGCATAGAAAGGCTGTGTATTTAAGAGTTCTGTGCAATATTTTTATTTTCATTGCATTGTTTTTTTAATTAAACGTAGACTTAAATGTATCAAAATTAATTCTTGAATAAATTCAGCTTTGCCGTCACAGGAATAAACTGCATTTTACAACAAAAAATGTCTTATTGTAATTGTTTCACAATATTTCTGTTTTATTGTATTTTGGATTAAATATATGCAGCCTTGAGACTTTTAAATGATAGTTTCGCTGAACACTGAACTCTCTGGGGCAGCTTTTATTACAGTAACAATAGCTGTTTTGGGTCTGCAACAGTTAGCTTGCACAGCATAATTTGAGATAGCTGTGAGTTTCATCCCCATTTATGGTAAGCCTTGCAGTGTTAGTTCAGTGTCCCCTGTGTTTTTCTTGGTACAGGGGATTCCAACTGCTTATGTTGGCCAGGGGCCACTTAGAAGGGTGTGTGTGTGTGTGTGCGACAGTATAAACACAGGGTTCTCTTGTATTCCGGTCTCTATATTACTATATTACTCTTTATCTTTCTAATCCCCTTTGCTCCAAGTTCAAGTGCATCATCAGCCCTGACATAACACATGATCTAACAATGGATGAATATGCTCTTCTCTCCCCCAGGCACATCCTTTCAACTACTGTACATTCTACATATTTAAAGAATTTGTGAGCTGACGCATTCATTAATTCATTTGCTACACAGATTTCCTTGAATGTGGTGCTTGCTACAGTGCTGGGGTGGGTGGTTGCCAGAGCACTACTGTGCTGTTGCTTAGGTGTTCTGTCTCTGTGATATTGTAGATGCATTTTTTGGCTGCCAGGAGGATGTGTAACTCAATAATCTGTATGATTTGATGCATCATTCATGTCTATAGCATAAGAGATGAAAGATGAGTTATGCGTTGAAGTTTATGCTTTGGCTTGGATTTTCTTCAGGCAGCCCCGATTGTGAGTTTGTGTCCCTGATGCAAAGGGTTTTAAAGCCTTAAGGAGATTATTTATGTGTAGCTATAGAGTTACGTAAAATGCAGAATTGCGAAGCGTTGGAGCTGTGTCTTATGCATTAGCATATTTTGAACGCAGGAAAGTCTTGTTTTTCAGTAAAAAAATCTAAATATCCTTAAAGTCAGCATGAATGGAAATTTCTCTCTCTCTCTCTCTCTATGCATATTATTCCCATTTTACTCAGAAGCACATTACTATATCTGTCACTACTTGTCTTTATTTCAGATAACATATCTGTAAATTAAGTTTTCTCACTTTATTGGCATTTTTATCTTGTTTATGTATTAGATGCAAAATAGTATATTTCCACTTTAGCACAATGAAATATGCTCTATCTGTAGTTGGACCTCAGTACTAGGTCTTTTTTTTGCTACAGCTGACAGTTGGAGTAAATATAGCCTCTTCCTATTATAAGAAAGTTTTTTAACATCAAAAAATGCGGACCAATATCAGTTGGGAGAAGTGTTCAGTAAACAGTCACTATTTTTTCAATTCCGTTTGGTGCCAGCAGTGACGTAAAAATGACACGCTTCACCTTTAAGGTGACCTTAAGTGTTTTAATATGTATATCAGTGTTAAAAGAGGATGATGGAGCATGTGCATGAGCGAGAGTGTATGACTCATAGCTTCAGCAGGAGCTGCCTCTGGGAGGAGATATATTTGTGCTTGTTAAAGTGTTTTGGCTTCAGTGCAGCTTTGCCTGCTTGTCTCTCTCGTCCTGTCCACGGCTCCAGCTTATACATCCTTTTTTGTCCAGTGTGTCTTTCTGTATCTATTTATGTCTGAGGCTGAACGTCAGGTCACAGCAAGTAAGTTTTCTGAGGTAAAAAAGTATATATACACCCTCTAAAACTGGCCTCGGACAGAGTATCTGGCGTTAACTCTCGCCTAAATGCTATTTTGGTGCAAAAGCTGCAGTTCCCAGTGGTTAATTGGTAAATTCGTTCGCCTCCGCTCTTTCTCTCACCTCCTCTCTTTCTCCACCCCCTCAGTCTTCTGCCTCAGCACTCCCTCTCTTTTGTCACCCCCACATTCTCTCCATCGCCTTTTCCTCCTCTCCCTCGTTTTCTTGTGAGCTCATCTATACTGTAAAGCTGCTAACCACAGAACAACTAGTTTCCCTGGTAACAGGGAGGCTGGCACCAAAAATATATTCTCTAAAGCATCTCTGATGCCTCCCACTGCATGCTGGCGCTCGCCCGCGCTTCACAACACCACCCAGCTCTGAACTGGCACTCTGATTTACACACTCACACAGTCACAAACACTCCCATGTGCTCCTCAGCTGGATATTAGAACAATCTTCACTGGGCAGTACAAAAGGACATTTTGAATTCGCACAATTAATAGTTACAGCATTTTAACATGGTAAACTTAATTTTTACCAGAATTCCAACCATGTGTATTTGTGTGACAACTATAGTTGGCAAGGAGTATCAAGGACATATGTGACACTGGACAACAAAAAGTCATAAGTGTTAATTTTCCGAAATTGAGAATTATACACGATCTGAAAGCTGAATAAATAAGCTTCCCATTGATGTATGATTTGGATGGATCGGGTAATATTTGACCGAGATACAACTATATGAAAATCTGGAATCTGAGGGTACAGAAAAATCTAAATGCTGAGAAAATCACATTTAAAGTTGTCCAAATGAAGATCTTATCAATGCATATTACTAATCAAAAATTAAGTTTTAATATGTTTTCGGTAAGAAATTATCGAATTTTTGGCAAAAAAGAAAAATCAATAATTTTGACTCATACAATGTATTTTTGGCTATTGCCAGAAATATACCCCAGATACTTAAGACTGGTTTTGTGGTCCAGGGTCACAAATAGTAGTCCCCACACCAACACACAATAGCAATCAATCATAATTATGATCAATCGTAATTACGTGCTGCAGTAGTCAAATGTATAAAGTTGGGAGAATTCTGATTGGCTATCAATGGTTTCGTCATCAGTAGTATGGATTTCCCTTTCTCATACAATTAGAACAGTTATTATAACTGTAGTTATGAGTATAGTTGTGGCCCTTGCTTTTTCTTCACCAGGGCTGCATTTATTTGATCAAAAATGCAGAAAATTAATACAACTAATAATAAAATATGTATAAAATATTATAGGATCTAAAAAGACTACTCGCCAAGTGTTGCTGTAAGTCGGTGCTGTAATAGGGCATGTTTCTGACAAATAAAAGAATCTTTTCTGAAGACGAGATCCTTGTGACTGGATAGCTGTTCGACTAGAGTGAATCAAATAAAAGTATGCAAATGGTCTGATAAAGTCAGAGCAGTGTGATAGCTATCTTGTCCCTAGACACGGATCTAATAACATTTACCTGAGAAGATATTGTTGCATTTCTTTATTCTTCATAATCTGGGACCGTATCTACATCGCAAAATAACAGAAAGCTTTATAATCAGCTCTGTCTACACTGGATGCGGTGTGACACGACAAATCCCCAACAGTGAACTGCTGGAGCCTTCTGTTTATGATGTACTGACACAAAGTTCAAAAGATTTTTAATGGTCTTTGTTGCAGTCAGTGTAGACACCAGTGTTTTAGATGAGAAAATTTTATGAAATGACTGATTGCACCTTTTAAACGTAATCATGTCACTGTTCTGATTACTTAATTTCAAAAGTAATTAGTTAAATTACTAGTTAAGAATTTCTGTGACTACATCCATGAAATTTACATGAAATAAGCACTCCCAATAAATATTTGTTATTAAAGCATCAGCATTAACAAAACACTGTTTTTTTAACTAAAGCAAGCCTAGGCTGCTCCGTACATGGTTAGGCAGCTTTTAAAATCTCTAAAAAGATGACAGCAGTTCATTGCAATCTCACAAAGTTCTATTATAACACCATGAATATGTGCATAATGAATCTTTTATAATGTCTGCAAAATATAATATAATGAGAGGATTCGTGAGGATGCATATTTCAGCACTGCACTCCTGACTGGCCATTGGGTTCCAGAAATCAGCATTGCTCAATGCAGCAAACAGGAGTTATAACCCAAAAAGAAACCTTTTTTTAAATTTAGAAATAGTTCTTGTTGCTTTTGTGCAATAGATGAGTGTCTACCAGCACTCTGTAATCTTGTCCTGCGCCACACTCCATTGCGCCATTTTTCGCGGGAGTGCAGGTTTCTAATCCACTTGCACTTGACAGTGTGTGCGCTTAATCCTTTATACAATATAGATTGGAACACTGCATTCTGTCAGCAATGTAACGTGCAAGTAGCATATAGAAACCTCGGCTTGAAACTATACTCTAATGAATTTGATAAAATGTAGAAATACTCAATTAATAAAAAAACGAATTCATTAACAGTAGTGTGTTACTCAGTAACGCATTACTGCCCAACAATGGTAGCCACGGTATAAGAATGTGGCAACACATATCTGGGGTTGTGCATAATGAGCAACCATCAAAATGTCATAACGGTTCTCTCTTTTAGAGTGTTACCCAGACTTGTGTTTGATACTGTGACTAACATGATGGCCTTCTTTGTTTGCTGAAAACATGCAAAGAAAAAAACTTTACAAAAACATTAATGAAGATTGATTAATAAATCAATAAATGTGATTGTTGTTGTTTTTTCTTGAAAGTAAAGGGCAAATTAAAAACCTTGTCTAGTCTTTGTAGTAGTAACAACTGTCTTTTTTATAAAAAGAGTTTCATGGTTAGTTTTAAAAGTTTGGTTGGTAAACCTCACTGGCCAAAGTTAGTTTTAGCCCCTTTCTTTTATTCTTTCTTTCTTACTATTTTTTTTAAATTAAATTTTAAATTTTTTGTGAGGTGTGATTTTAGTTTGAGTAAACTCTTTCATCTCAAGTACTCTAAGTCATTAGACTTTGTCTCTTCTCCTCTAATTTCATTTTGCTTTAGTGGAGCTCTTCTGGGCTGAGCTGCATTAACACATTCACAGTGCAATGATTAAAGCACTTACATGGTTGACAAGTAATCCAATCCTGCTGTGTGCACTTTGTTTACCTCAGACAAGTATAGTTTATAATAATGAAGCAAAATGGCCACATTATCTATACATTCTATGTGTCCACCATTGCAGACAGAGATACAGAGCCAAATTGACGATTTTGAGTTTTGAGTAGACTCCTGCCCCCTTGTGTTTGTTATATGCAGGTGCAGTTTGAAGTATTAAACTTCAGAGAAATGAAAGTCCAGTAAAGGACCACATGCAAATGTGAGAACCTGAGTTATGCTACTTTAACATGCATTTTTTTCAGATGCACTTTCAGGCCATTTTTATAATCCTGCTATTAGTGTTGATTTCTGATTTGCATTCTAAAGCCATACGTGAATTATGCATGTATCAGTACCCAGTGGGTAATCTCATTGGGTGCGTTGTGTTTTGACATATTGAAATGTGAATCAAACCCTCCCACAAATATCCACCAAAAGCAGGCTGTATTCTAGATTGTGTGTTAAACGACAAACCCGCTGTTGCTTTCTAGTCTAATGAATGCAGCTTTTTTAGCAGCGTTCCTCTGTAGAGAGAGTCTTTAGGGGTGTTATATAACAGCACAGGGTGTGCACAAGTGGAAATTATTCAAATAAATACCGCCATACTTTTCACCTGCTACTGTTTTACAGTACGTGTGTATCGAATCGCGCGCGGTTATAGTATCAAGTAACCTCCAAAATCTTCTCCCTCGCTCATTTCCTGCCCCTTCTTTGGGCTGTATTAAAGAGAGGGAGTGAAAAGGAGAGAGTGAGATGGAGAGAGAAAAGACAGAAAGAGAGAATCCCCCGGTCGGCGGTGTGCTTTTCCTACTGCTGTCAGATAAAATGCCTCATCCAGCTACAAAGCATAGCGTATTTCTCCCTGCATGCCTGATGCCCATGTGTGAGTCCCTATCCCAGAGAGACGGATACGGCAACCAGCCGCAATGCTCTGCTGGGAGCGCATATCGAGGGATGTGATCCGTCTCCGACTTCTTTCTTCCTCTTCTTGATTTCCTTCCCTTCAGAAGCTTTGCTGCCACACCAATCCTTATGCCACACAGTACCTGCAATGTTTTTTGCATGTTATTGTGCACTGAGGTCCAATCTGAAGGTAAGACCATGCTGTAAGTGAGAACTTCTGTGTGTAATATACATGTGTGAGTGTCACATGGGGCTGTACAATTATTCCATGTGGCAGCACAGGTGGTTGTGGCATCTGTGAATTGCCACACCAGGATATCTTTCTGTCAAGCATGACACATTTGGCTGTTTTTTTACATAAATTGTTTTGCGCTTTTCATTTTCTGGATGAGGTTTACCCAGAAGGTATTTTACCAGTCTTAGTATCAGTGTGGAAATGCTTAAATTCGGACATTTTTAAAAAAAATTTTGTCTCTTACAATATTAAAGTGTAAATTAGTATAGTTTCATGCAAACTTGCAAATGTGGTTTTGCAGCATCACACTGTACTATTAAACTATTAAAACCAAATGAGTATATTAGAATGATTTCTGAAAGATCAGGTGAAATTGATGACTGATAACAATCTTTGCCATCACAGAAATAAATTAAATTTTAAAATATCTTAATTTAAAAATGTCTATTACATTTCACAATATTACCGTTTTGCTGTATTTTTTTTTTTATCAATTAAATGTAGCTGTGGTGAGCCTAAGAGAAGAACACACGCGCGTACACAAAAAATCTTTGAACGCAATGTTTTGTAAAATATTTAGTCTTTTCATTATATTTTGATTCATATTAGCAGAGGTTTATCGGAATCAGATTTAAATAATTGCTACTATTTTCAGTAAACACTGAGCAGATTGTGAAGTAGCTTTTTATGTGTGCATATTATATGTTTTCTCTATATTTATTGTTTTGTTAGTATTGTTAACGTCGCCATAATTATACCTGCCTGTCCCACTCCTTTCTGCCGCAGTTTCCTATCTTGATTTTGTCTGCTAAAGAGTGAGAGGTGTTTAATATGCAAGAAACTGTTACTGCACCTGTCAGCCTTACTTCCCCCACCTCCCTCTGCTGACAGAGCAGGAAGTGCCCTGATAAAGCAAGGTGGGGCAGTGCTGCCTGTGAAAAAGTCGGCTCTGCTTCATACACAAACTTTGTTGAAGAATGCAGAAAAAGCTCTGAAACACTGGTGTGAATTGACCTACACCTCGGCTATTTTCTATTCTCTGCAGGCATGCATATATAGAAAAGATTTTGTCGGGGGCTCGTGCGGGTTTTCTCATGTTGGCTGCTTGCTTGGAGTAGGTGGCATTCTGCTTTCCTCTGCAGCTTGTAATGGATTTATTTAAGAGAACTGTGTTCTCATGCATCAAGCTGGCAGTAAACATGATGCAAGGGTGGACATGCCGGTGATGGAAGGAGAGGAAGTGTGCATTGGAAGCCAAAAACCGTATGGATGATTTGCTTCCTGAGCGATTATCTGCTTGTTAAGTCTGATAGACTTAACAAGGTAGTATTCTCAAGTGAAGCTAGTTGAGGCTTGGACCCGGAAACAGCACTACTTATTTCACCACTTAACAAGCGGATAGTAATACATTTGCAGTGTTTGTGTGAGTCTTGAATGTGGGAGTGTGAGGGGTTGTGAATGTGTGGGAAGAGATTAATGCCAGTGTGTGTAGAAGCCTGCATGTGAGAGTACGTATGGGGGTGGATGTGTGTCGGAGAGTGAAACTGAGCTCTATCTGTCTTTTTCTCTCTGGCATTAGTATAATATACACTTGATCTGTCCATACCAGTGGGCATCTCAGAACTAAAGGCCAGCTGTATTCAGTAACATTACTCAATGCTCTCTTCCCACGTCACTACTGCTACACAACCTTCCTAGTTCTCGGAGCATCATGAATCACTGGACTTGATTTAGCAGTAGTCTTGCAGTCGGTTTTGGAAAATTGTAAAATTAAATTGTAAATATATAATGTTTGTGTTTGCACACAAACACACGCATGCACACACAAACTAAGCTGAGCAAAAGGATTTGGCCCTTGTTATGTACAGTTTTAGAATTTATATTTGGCTTGAAGAGCCAGCTGATGGCAATTAACATGTTGCATGTCCTATCTTTCAAGATAATGATAGTGTGAGCCAGGAATGGAGTTGCATTTAGTTTTTTACTCGCTCACTTCAAGTGAACACTCTGTCAGAACACATTGTGCCCACTAATGCTCTACATTGCAGCTTTTCCAACCAATGCGTGTACAACCGCGGACCATAGGGCTTTCCGGCATGTGAATTCAGACTGGGAGAGAGAGGTACCCAGACAGTACTGACCCATCTGCTAAAAATGTTGAGCAAGCTTTGAGTCATGCCGTCATTAATTTTTCACAAGGAAATCTCATTCAGTTCTGATGATGAATGCAGTAACACTTACAGAGAGTCAGACATACCTTCTCTAACCTGGATCTGCACTTTGGATTTTTTTCTCCTTGAAAGATGGTTATGTACATTTGTTTCAAGAATTTCAGTGAGACCGTTTTTTGAAAGGCAGCGCCTGATAAATTTGCATGTCTTTATATTTGGCTGGATTTTGTCATGGTAGTTTTACTTTAGGATTAACAAGGAGTCAGACAGTGCTATTGATGTTTGATGTCTTTGTGCAATTCTTGTCTGTTCCCCTGGAGTTTTTTAGAAGCAGACAAGCTTGTGTTTTTTCATGCCTATGTTTTTTCATAGAGTATGTGAGTGTGGTATCTATGTGTTCTCATTAGTGCAGCCAGAGTCACCATGGCCCACTACAGCTTCATTAAACCTGCTGCATTTCAAACACACACACACGCGGCTGTCTAACACTGTATCACATGCACATATTAATCATATGAGCACAGCTTGTTCCTGTCAGGCTTTGCTAGCAGACACACACACACACACACACACACACACACACACTCCCAACATAAAATATCCTAT
Source organism: Enteromius unitaeniatus (assembly GCA_032359435.1). Classification (NCBI taxonomy): domain Eukaryota; kingdom Metazoa; phylum Chordata; class Actinopteri; order Cypriniformes; family Cyprinidae; genus Enteromius; species Enteromius unitaeniatus. The sequence continues at coordinate 9,518,854 of JAUMHI010000051.1, forward strand.
AATAGTTAACCAGCATAGTATATAGACTTTGTTTTTTAGTTCTGAAGTAAAAAGTTAGTGGTGTTTAGGGTTACGTGATATGGTCATTTTTCATATCGTCATATTTTGGTTTAAGTAAAATAAAAAGGATACATAAGTCATAAAGCGCTCCGGACCGCGTGTCCCATGACGAGCCTGATAACTTAATAACTGCATTTCTTTATTAGTATTATTACGATGACAAAAAAGCAACATTTTGGCATGTTCATTCATAGCTGTTAAAAAAATGTTCCATAATTTGTAAATAAAGGTTTATCACCCTACAGTTCAATTTTGTTGTTGATTTAATGTTGGAGTTTGTTTTTAAAATTATTTCCAATGAGGAGGATAAGTGTCATTTGCATGCATGTACGCCGCTGAGGGGAAACAGTGGGGCAATTTGATAATAATAGCCCAATATTAATCGGCTACCTAATAATAATAATAACAATAATAGTTTTATACATTAATAGAACAATGAAGCCTAATATTGTGAGATGTGGGCTTTGCAATTACAAAAAAATATCATATAACTTTATACATGGTGCACTTTCAGATTTAAAACCTTGCAGAATGTTTTTGTTCACTTAGAGGTGTGTTACACACTCCATGAAAGGTAATTTTCAAAAATATATAACATTTTGGTACCATAGAAATCTCATAATTGTTGTCAAAAAAAACTCAAGCTCACTCAAGCGATATATAAATAAGTATAAGAAATTGACAACAAATAATAGTACAAAAAAATAATATGCATTCCTTCTTATCAAAATTACAAAAGTACTTTTAGTAAAGAGCAGTGAGAGTTTTACGTATAGGACTTAAGGCATAAAAGTTTGTTTTTTAGCTGTTCCATCCCTGTAAAGTTAAAAAAAGAAAGTAAACACCTTGTTGACAGTGCTCAGAAACAGACAGACAGCACGCACATAGAGAAATGAGTTCTCTTTTGCTGCTAATTGCATTTCAGTGGTATAAATTCACTTGTTTTTAAACTGCATTGCTTAATAACATGTACAAATGATAGGTCTTCATGACCACGGAGCACAGCAATGTCACGTGACCGCTTAACCATGACTGAGACTCTGTCCTACAAAGGATGCAGAATGACTTATTCAAGCGTAATAATGATGATTTACGTTAACTATTACACTTCTAAACAGCAGTATTGTGGGCTTTAAAACTTAATTTAAGGTTCATATAAGCTACAAAAGTCTTGTTGTACCTGTCAACTGTCAACTTCCTGAGCGGTAACTGTGCTGCAGTACGACTTTTCCGTGTGGGCTCGGTGGCCCTTCCTCTCTTGGTTCCTGCTTGGCTGTACTCCCTGCAGTAGACTTGCTGAGTGCCGCAGAGTGCTGGATGCAGCGGTGGGGAAGTGATTCAGGGCCTCCCCACATCTCTGGCATGCTCTCTCTCTCTCACACACACACACACACAAGCACGATGAACACAGTCTCTGACTCTGCCCAGAGAAAAGGAAGCCACTCTACAGAATATGAACACCTCTCTACTGTCCGACTGAACACTTACTAAAACACGCTCACACACACACTCAGAGAAGCATGCAGGAACAGAAAGTGAGGAGCCCAGAGGTAAGCAAAAAAGACTTTATACAGCACGTCATGTCAAGTGTGGAGAGGAGGAACGTAAACCGAAGTGATTAAGTTGTGCTTCGATGCTGTAGTTGTCAAAGTCGTAAACATTGTAAGTTGGCACTGCAACTGTTGTCGAGAATGTTTTTCAGTCTGCTGTAAGAAACGTTTATCTCTCTCTTTCATTTAATTTTGGTATAATTTTCTTGTTTCATCTCTCTCACACTTTTTATTATATTTTTACTTTGTCTCTTTTCTCTTCCGTTTCCTTCTGTGTTTCTTTTAGAATCAGGTATTCTGGAGAGCCAACCAATGAGCACTTGATGTCAGGCCTTTTCCCTTTCTTTATACCATCATTTTTGCTTTGTTTTTATAATCATGGAGACTTTATGATTACTGTAGTTGTGTTAGATGTGTGAAACCCTTTTATTGCTGTATGAGCAAATTTCCCAGCAAGCATGTGGCTGCATGAGCCTACGTGTGTGTTTTGATGTTGATGTGTCAAAGGGGTATTTGTGGTCACAGCTTATCCCCTAGTGCATGGTGCTTTTTCTTATGTTTGCTTCAGCTAGTGGTAATGACACTTCCCCTCAAGGGTGAAGCACACATTTATAATATTTAGTAAATAGAAGAAAAGCATTGGGCTCAGCACTGAGCCCTGAGGTACACCATTACTTAGTGAGACATCCCCATGTTTTTGTTGGGACGGAGTGAGATAGTAAAAAAAAACAAGACAAAAACAAAGATAAAGTGCAGAAAGAAAGGTGGAATGAATGGAGATTATGTGAGTTGAACGTGTTCCCAGTCTGTGTTCACACGGTCTCTGTTGATCAGCTCCAATCAGGATCTCTGACTACGTCGTTCATCCGTCTGCCATCTCATCTGCTCCCCTCAGAATAACGCCATTGTTCACACAGGCTCTCATGTTTCGGCCTGGCTACTCTGCTGTTTGGACTCAGACTGTCTCTGTGTGTGTGTTTGAGAGAGAGTACTCATGTTACCCCCTGACTGTGCCTTGTTAGAGTGGTAAACATGAACAGCTAACAGATGCAGGGTCTGTTCTTTTATATCAGTGACACACTCATAAACACAAGTGTTAGTGCACATCTTCAAAACCGTCCCACTCAATACTTTCTGGTCATATTTGTTGATCTTGATATTATTATGCTGTGTAGAACGTTTATTTTCATACAAAACAACAACACATCTGTCAACAACACAGCAAATTCTCTGATAATCTATAGACTTCAGTAGTTACAATGTTGCATTATGTTGCATCTAACCATTCCTAATGAAAAAATGTAATGCTTTAATTTCCTGTACTAACATCTCTAGGGTGTTGTGGGTGTTACCTGGATGTTCCTATGCAGCTGGTTGGGTAATCTGCATAGTTGCATGCTTTGAGTGGTTTCCACTCTGTAAAATCGAATTAGTTGTGCTTACTTAAAAAAAAGCATGCAAACCAAGTGCCTTAAAAAAAGCAAAGTTAAATAAAAACAGTATGTTGTACTGACAAATGCTTAGTTAGTATAGTTTACTTAAATGAGATTATGGTAACTAAGAACAATAGGGTGTACTTGATCCTTTACTTTAGGTTTACTCACTGACTACAGCTACACATTGACTCTCAGAGTGCAGCATAAATTGTACAGTTGCTTTGTTTTACAGTTGTTGTTGTTGTTTTTATTTGCAAATTTATTTTGCTCTCTTGTGTCAGTAGTAGCACAAGAAAAAGAGCAAATAAAATGGTTATACAATTAATAAAAAAAATAATTATTTGATTGTTACCATTGTTGTGATTCGCATGCTTAATGATGAATTATACAAGTAGATAAGTATTATACAATCCAAAATAAAAGCTTCTCAAGCAGTTTATGAAAAACATTTCAAGTGTCAAAGATCGTTAATAAACACACAATAAGAATACACTACTACCAAAAAGTAATATAACTATATAATAAATTAATTAAAAGATAGGTCTGTTATAAGCAACCTATTTATTACTTTTCTTCCTTTGAAATGACCATCCAAATGATTTCATGTTTTATCACTGCATTAATAGGAAGAAAATGCTAACATTATAGACAAAGTTCTAAGTGACCAACCAAAGAGAATCTATAACCTACAACCTAATCTATAATGGTAAGTAAAGAAAAAAGGGAAAAAAGTAAAAGATTTTAGGAAAATCTTATGTGTCATATGTGATTTTCAGTTCTATTGAAAATACAACACTGAAGATGACTTTGTTAAACGAGTTAATTCAGTCAGTGAAATATAACAGACTTGGGGAAATCTTTCTTCTTCCTCTGTCGTTGTGTTGTGCATTAGCAACAAATTAGTGCACTGCTGCCTCTCACTGCTTTATTAATGTGATTGGTTCCTTTGTGGCTACTTGAATATTTTAAGTAAGCATCACTCAATGCAGAAAGTAAATTGTCTTATTTGCCTTGAAAGTTGCTGTAACTTGGTAAAACCTAGTAAGGATAACAAATAAGTACAGCTTACTAACTATATCTAAGTAAGGTGAACTACTCGATTTTACAGTGCATGTATTTGCTCACTCAAAATAGCTTGTCCATCTCTACGATATTCTAGTCCCAAATGCATCATGAGATTTCTTTGTCTGTATTATTTACACTTTATAACATGCAAAAACACCTAAATAAACAGAATATATAATATCACAGAATAAATGTATAAAGTCATTATGGTAAACCATTAATGTAAAATAAAAAACACACTATACTGTAGGCTAAGGGATGAAGTTCACCCCTGCTTGGAACTGTTCTCTATTCATCGCCTTCCTAACTATTTCTAATGATTAAATTATTGACATTACACTGTCAGGACTAATTGGCGTAGATGCTGAATATAGGAAGGGATTCATGACCCCCGGAATAAAATGTGCAGTTTGCACTTTCAGAGTCAAGAGTTTTTCCTCTGACTGTGCTCTTCTTCTAGCCCAGAAGGCCTTCAGACAGGGTGACAGGAAATCAGGAGTGTACCCAGATAGGAGGATGTTTTGGGGCCAAGATGCTTGTTTTCTCTGTGTCAGCATTCTCACAGCATTCTCACAACTTTGGCCATAGAGCTCATGTGTTGTTTGCTAATTATTTTTTGTAAGATTGTACTTCTATTTTAAAATCACAGGTACAGAGAGACGCTGGGAGGGATGGTAGGCTCATGCTGTGTGTCCTTTAGCTGCCGGTGAACTCTTAAGAACTTTGTAGCTTGTTAAGGTCAGGATGCAACCTGAATTCAGCCACAGGGCAGCACAAAATTAAACTCAACTCGACTGGAATTCTAGAGCTTGCTACCTAGTAACTGGATTTGTTTTGATATTATTTAGTCAGGTTTTACACAACCCAACATCTAGCATTGAAGGAATATTCAAGGTTCAGTAATCTTACAATTGAAGTGAATGGTGCTGGTTTTTACCCTGTTTACCCTATTGAGTGTTATTTTAGTAATATTTATATATCATATTATTTATTTAAATGTAAAATTTGCTTTTATTATTTTCTTTATATTTTCCATTTTAGTAATTTTGTTATTTTTAATTAAAATTTATATATACATATACATATATATATATATATATATATAAATTTTTAATCATTATTTTAACTTTTTTTGTTGTTGTTGGTTTGGTTTGCCATTTTAGTGTTGAACTTTTTTTAATTCCTTTTAGTTTATAATTTATTTCGTAATTCTGTTTTAATGTAATTGTTTCCCTGTAATATTTATAATATTTTATTTTCAGCTTTATTTCAGTTAATTGAAACTATTTCAAATGGATTTAGTTAAAAACAACAATGCCCAGCCAAACTTATTTTATTAAATAACTGTAAAGTGAAACAAACTGTTAAGTGACTTCTAATCATAATATTCACAGTCATTTCAGGGTTTAGTGCATATTGCTGTCATATGACATAGATATATCAGTTTACACAGCTGAAGTCATGAGGTCTCTGCTGTTTCAAGATATCTCAGGTCTGAGCAAAAGAGTTGTCCCTACACCATCCGGTTTTATTTGACATAATTTCATGTCGCTTGGTGTGATTACTAACAGCATTGCCATGCTTAATAGAGTGATTAGCCAAGTGCTACAGGCTGAGAGGGGGAGATGCTGCTTTGGGAATCTTAATTAGGTTTTCCATGTTGTGTGAGTAAACCCACGCTGCAGGCTTATATAACCCAAAGCCACATTAGCGATTTGTAAACCAGTGTATTTTTAGCATTATTTTTAAAAGCAAGATCCATATCTGGACTCTAATCCGTTCTGTGTAAAATCTGTTTGCTCCATTTTCCAGCTTATTGTTCATTCCCTTGGTGCAGCTATCCAAAAAGTGTCAGCACGAAGGGATGCCGTCTCTAAGATTTGTTAATTTATGCACAATTTGTTATATTTGTACAACAAATATGCATTTTATGAGGTTGTTATCTTGAGAGGCACTGTACATATAGTGATAAAATTGGATACTGCATATATATAATGGATTTTTCTTTGAAGCTATCACCCTCAAGGGCTTTTTATACTGCACTAAACCAATTGTATTTTTAAAGACAGAACTAAGGACACTTTTTACCCTGAGTAGCCCAGGATTATGTGTACTCAGGTTTTCGGTGCAATGTATAATTTATTTTGAAGCGAATGCTCTTAATATTATCACAGATGAAAATTCAATTTAAGTCATATTCAGGACAGGTCTGGGAGTCATTTACCTACCTTATCTACTTCTTGCTCTTTCTTTTATGTAGTTCCCAAGAGGTGTCTCAAAGCTCAAATCTAATTGTCTTTTACCACTGTAATTAAACAGTCTGAAAAAAGCCATCAAACCTGTAATTAATTCCTAGTCTACTCCGTATCCCGAGTCCACAGTCTCCACAGTCAACTGCAGCATATGGGACCTGTCCACAAAGAGCACTAGGAAAGCCTCACCACAACATTAAAGTAAAAATGCTACCCATTATTCAGACCTTACAGATGGTCTGAACTATGCAGGAAAGTCACTGCAGCTATCTTTGTATTGTTTTTCTTTTCTGTATCGTATAGAATGTTGATGCATGTGTGAGAGTGTGTGTGTTTGGGTAAAGCTGCATTTTACATGCAGAGAATCAATTCAGCATCAGAATCATTTCCAATGCAAGGGCCTGAGGTGGGTCACAGCTGGCATAAACCGTAGTATTGATTTGCAAACCCATAAAGTCAATTATAAGCGTTCATGGCAGATTTACAATAACAGATTTTTAGCTCCTAGTCCTTAATATTACTGGCAGGTTTGATGCATTCTTCCTGTGTTTTGCTGCAGGCCAGAGCAAATGACACATATACTGTAGGTGTATCCATCCACAGAGTGCTGATGCTTTACTGTAAAGCACTCTTAGGCCAGACTGGATCTTCTCGTGCTGAAGCCATGCTGAAATATTAATGTCAGCTGGAGGGGGTTTAGCTGCAGGTATGAGGCTAATGCAGAAGTGAAAACAGACCTGCTAGACATATTGCTGTGCTATAGGCATGAAATGCTAAATTAGACTCAAAAATAGACACTTGATTAACTTTTCTGGTATCTTATCTTGAGCAGATGGGAACTTTCTCTAATTTCTGTTTTTCAATGTTTGAATAAATCTACTTATGAATTTGTTAATGTTTCAATTAAACACAAATGTTTATGCCCAGAGCAGAGTCTTGCTGAATGGAGAGGTACAATGCTCTGTAAGAAATTAATAGTTTTGTTTAGCAAGGATTGATGATTAAAAAGTAACAGTAAAGATATTGATTATGTTACAAAAATAAAAAATAAATCAGTGCTGGTCAAATCATTAAAAAATGTTAAAACATCCAGAAAAGATTTTTTGCGGTTTTCCCAAAATTAGTAAGCGGCGCAAAAAACTAAACAACAATAAAAAGAAACCCAAAAAAAAAATATATATATATATATATATATATATATATATATATGGAACAAAATATGAAACCGTACAACTGTACACTTGTTGTTTTTTTCTATGACATTACAGTTTCTCATTTATCAAGTGTAGAGTTGTACCATTACATTTTTTACATCTTGGAAAAATAATTCTGTTTAAAATTAAATCGGTGTTGTGTTTGTTTAACTTTTCTATTTGTAAGATAAATTAGTCTTTACATCTGCTTTATTAATGCTTCACAAGGTATAAATATTCCTCACTTTAGATGAACTCACAAAAAAAGACGCCTGGCAACTACTAAATGCTTTATAACTACCTGATTTAATCATGAAATACAGCAGGAACATGTGTTTATGAAGCATTTATTAACACACTGAGAAACTATTATCATGTATCTAAATAATAAGATTTATTAATGTAAATTTGAATCATTTATTAATCATTTACTTGACACACTGAACACTGACAACTCCTAAATAACTGGTTTGTTAGCCACAGTGGTCTTTAGGTTGTTATTTACCTCTCTCACCAAGGCTCTTCTCCCCCGATAGCTCAGTTTGGCCAGACGGCCAGATCTAGGAAGGGTTCTGGTCATCCCAAACATCTTCCATTTAAGGATTATGGAGGCCGCTATGCTCTTAGCAACCTTAAGTGCAGCAGATGTTTTTTTGTAACCTTGGCCAGATCTATGTCTTGCCACAATTCTGCCTCTGAGCTCTTCAAGAAGTTCCTTTGACCTCATGATTCTCATTTGCTCTGACATGCATTGTAAGCTGTAAGGTCTTATATAGACAGGTGTGTGACTTTCCTAATCAAGTCCAATCAGTATAATCAAACACAGCTCGACCCAAAATAAAGGTGTAGAACAATCTCAAGGATGATCAGAAGAAATAGACAGTGTCACAAGGGTCTGAATACTTAGGACCATGTAATATTTAAGTTTTTCTTTTTTAATAAATCTGCAAAAATGTCAACAATTCTGTGTTTTTCTGTCAATATGGGTTGCTGTGTGTACATTAATGAGGAATTTTATTATTTTTTTTACAGTTTTACTCTTTTAAAATTAGATTTCTATTTTGAATCAAATAAATGCAGCCTTTGTGAGTTTACAGAGACTAATTTCAACAACATTACAACATCTTACAATCTCTAAACTTTTGAACAGTAGTGTATATCCTTGTGGCGTTTCTTCCCCATCCCCAAGCACCCTTAATAGACAGGATCCAGATCAGCTGATTCAGCATGAATTGAATGTGTGGTTCTGCTAATGTATCAGGATCTGATTAGCCGCAATCGTTCAGTCTCTACACCTGAGTAAAGCTCTGTGTGAATGCTCCCTCTGCTGGACAACATGAGCCCTTACCCACATTCCCCTCTCCTCCTCATGTGGAAATTTATTTATAGTTTAGTAATATAACTTGCACTATCAGCTTTGTGTTAATGAGACTATCAAACTCTCTTTCTGGGTAATATAACTGTGTTTATTGTTAATTAAGTGCTGTGCTATATTTTATCCCGACAGCGTCGATACTGCAATTAGCATGCAGTACATCACTTGCCTCTGCATAAGGACCCTATATTTGTAATTACAGTTAAAGTAGACCTCACTATCTGTGCTGATTTGTGCTTGTGATCCATACTGTACTGCGTGTTGAGCTGAATCAGGAGCTTGTTATTGGAGAAAATATAAAAGATCAGCACACTGATGGATTGGTTTTAAACTGTGAGTAATATTTTGTTGACCAAAGCCAGATTTTCCTTCCTCGTGCCAACCATGCGAACGACTATTCACTTTCTGACCATTTACCGTGCCGTCAGTTCACATCACAGCTGATTCGGTCTCGGAATGTCATGCACAGTTGAGTAGATTCCTAAAATAGAATGACCTTATATTACATTTTACATGGGCTCTGTACAGCTCTGTCATTTTTAATATTGTGATTAAAGGGATGAATCACACAAAAATTTTTGTTTTGTTATTATTTATCCCCTTTAATTCCAAATATATAATTTTTTTTAAGTCATATGTATGACATCAAAATTGATTACTTTTAATGTGGATTTTTATTTTTTATCCAGTTTTGGAACCTAATGTCCATTTAGTACAAATTTAACAACAGGAAAAAAAGCTGTGATGTATTTTAAACTGTGTGTGTGTGTGTGTGTGTGTGTGTGCTCAGGACTCCTTCCTAAGGCATCATTACCCATAACATAAAGAGGTTCACGCATGAGCACACAACACACACTGCACACACACAGGCCAGTGTGTACTCTGTACCTCCCAAAGGCCCAAGGCTTTAGTGCAGATCCACTCACTGTGTACCTTATGTGTGTTTGACTATGAATTCATGTTAATGAGATTCACTCTCTGTTTGAACAGAATAAAACGCAGAGCTGCATCCCTCTTAGCTGTGATCACACATCTGAGGTGGGTTTTACGCACTGGTATTTTTAGAAGTGTTTCTTCAGGTTGGTTTGGCACACAGGTGAACTGGCAGAAAAACAAACGCTAAGATCTCATAATAGCTTCCTGCAGCTTTGTGCGTCTATAGGGATGGCCAGACCCCCTTCTGTTGCTCGTCGCACATTAGCTCACAAACATGTACTCTTCGCCACATTCCATTTAATGCAAGCACAATTTACAACCAATACAGCAATACTTTTGTATGTACTTATATGGACTGAAATCTTAGTACTATAGGGTTTTAAACTTTGTTCTTTAACCAATTTGATCAGTTGTACTAATTTAGGCTGATTTGTCAAGCGGTTGTAAATATGATTGGAGAACATTATCATACTGGTTATCAGCCAATCACAGTCAGTCTCATGTAACTTGTATTTAAGAATAGCGTTTTTTTCCACATTTTAGGGTATCAAAAGTAATGCTGAGTTTTCTGGTACTGCACTGTTGTGCCTCTTGGACAGTCTTACTTTAGAGAAATGAGTGGATTACATCTCATATTTTATATTACTTGTTTACAGTATTTTCTCTTTCTATTTTTTTTTTTGGTGGCATTGCTTCTCCTAATCATTGTTGTGGATCAATGTAAGACTAACTTAGAATTCTTCAACTGCAGTGTGATTTCTACCAGCCAGAACACCTTTCTTTTCCTTCCACACACACACAGGCGTAATGCCATCCTGCTCTTTTTCTGGGTTTGGCAGTTTGCTGTGCAGGCTTGTAAACATCTCTTAGAGCTGTAGTAATTTGTCGGCTAGCACATCTGCTGCTGTGATCTAAGTTGATCTTAGTACACATTCTCATCTTGGCATACAGTAGACGCATTGACAAAAACATTATTGCAAATGTTGTGCTCAACATCTATACACACTACAACTCAAATTTTTCTACTTTATGTATTCATTCTCACATTTACCTGGGGTGCACTGATTTGATCAGAAATGCAGTAATATTGTGAAACATTTTTAACATTCAGAATAACTATTTTGGATTTTAAATGTAATTAATGCCTGTGATAGAAAAGTTGAATTTTCAACAGCCATTACTTCAGTCTTCAGTGTTACATGATCCTTTAGAAACCATTTTAATATGTTGATTTGGTCCTCAAGAAATGATTTTCATCATCAATAATAATGCTGCTTAATATTTATGTGGATGCTAAAAATAATTTTCAGGATCCTTTGATGAAAAGAGTTCAGATAGCAGCATTTGTAATATGTGACCCTGGACCACAGGGTCTTAAGTCGCTGGGGTTTATTTTTAGCAATATCCAAAAATACTTTGCATGGGTCAAAATTATTGTTTTTTTATGCCAAAAATCATTAGGAAATTAAGTAAAGATCATGTTCCATGAAGATTTTTTGCAAAATTCCTACTGTAAACATATCAAAATGTCATTGTTGATTAGTAAAATGCATTGATAAGATATTCATTTGGACAACTTTGAAGGTGATTTGCTCAGTATTTAGATTTTTTTTGCACCCTCCGATTCCAGATTTTCAAATAGATCTCGCCAAATATTGTCCCATCCTAACAAACCATGTATCAATAGAAAGCTTATTTATTGAGCTTTGTGGTCCAGGGTCACATATTTTGCAATATTATACCTGTCTTCACTGTCACTTTTAGTCAATTTTATACATTCTTGCTAAATAAAAGTAAATATTAATTTATTTCACTGAACCAAACTTTTAAACAGTAGTGTATGTCTAACCTGAACTTATGCTATAATAAACAGTTAATATACAGTTAACAGTTCCTCTTGAGGAACTTGAGCCGCGTTAAATGAGACGCTATGGGGAACGCCTCCAGCGTGATGGCGTTCCCCATAGCATCTAGTATGACGCGGCGTCTCATTCCTTCGAGGAACTAGGGTTACATGCGTAACCTGAGATGATATACTTGCTTTTCATGATTCGTTTTTTGTTAGGGAGCAGCTGATATAGGGAAGCTTTTTGTATACATATATTACAACTCTCAAAAAAGTGTAACAAATCACACTTCTTAATAAATTTAAAGTGGCTTTTATTATGCCATGCAGTTAATTTACAATGTCATTACCTAGTTAACACAAAAAAGTTGCAGTCATATTTCACTGCATCTAGAAGTTTTGTGTACAGAAAGTGAAGCATAGGACTTAGGAAAGCTTCAAGCAGACAGGGTTGGGAAATATTGTGTGACTCAGACCAGAGTAGAAAAAGGGAGCAAGGGAAAAAGAGAATTGAGATCTAAACGGTGGCTGCATCCCGGCTGTGTGTGTGTTCATGCATTAGGCGGACTCTTGCTTATCCAGGAGTGAAGAGTCTTGTGCTTTCTCTCTGTCTACGTCAGTGCTTGTAGCACGAGTGCAGCACTCCTGCTGCGAGAGGAATGTCTCCTATAGTGAGGAACCCCGACTGTTTTAATCCAATGCTCTGCCACTGTAAGGTTGCGTGCCATGACAACACCTTGTCGCTGATGTTCGGATGTAAGGTAGGCATCCATCATCAGTGCTGTTTTGCAGGAAAAAGCAGTTTTGAGTTTTTAAGATTATCCAGTATCTAGGAATGGTGTTGTTTTGCCGGATCAGGAAGTATTTCAGTGGGGTGACACTCAACCTTTACTTCTCATGTGGATTATTAGGGTTGATCTGTGATCTGTTGAAATGTGTTGCTCTGCATGGATGATTTGTTGTAAGTGACTGAATGATTTGAAGTGATTTATGACATGTACAACCCTCACTTTGAAGACGCGCACCCATGTAATATCCATTGGATCAAGATGCTAATCCCATGTTTGATTTTGTATTCAGTTGGCGTGCTGCACTTGTTTGTTTGTTTGCAATCATGTATGGTTCTTCATTCAGAACCAATTAGTCCAGACGGAAAAGGCAGTCTGCAGCACAGCATGCTAATAAGATGATTCAGCTATGTACATAAAATGAATTACAGCTGCAGAGGGAATTCTGTCACTTGTTCTTGGCTATATGATGTCACTTGGTTGGCTTTATTTATAACTGATGGAAATATGCAGATTAGTGTATTTAATTTGATGTGAAGTGTTTTAAAGGAGAAATCTCTTAGAATAGAACAAGGAGCTTAATTTTGGATATGTATACAATGCAAATAAATAAAAATCTATATAATAACTGAGATCATATTTAAAAAAATACCAAATAGTTCAAAACAGCTCATATAGACATTATGATAAATAATAAATTGTAAATGATAAATTGTATACCTGTAGGAAGTTCAAAGGCACTGGCCCTTAAAAAGCATTTATAAAAATACTGATATCTTTATTTAATTATTTTTATTATAATTATTATTAATAGTAGTAGTATGTTTTTGCAGTTTGCTGCTTTAATTAACCCAGATGTATGGTTTAAATCTTTACAGTAAATGTAAGAGCATTATTATTTAATATGAGTCCAGAGGTGTTTGTGTAAGAGTTCATCTTAAATCTGAGCCCCCCATGAGTCATGCTGATTTCTGCAGATACTGTCATGAAATGTACATTTCTGTAGTCTCCTTATGACATACTTTTTCCTACAATCAACTAGCTGTTCCTATTTCTGGACAAATGTGATTCAAGAGAGTGCCATAGTTGGATGTGTAATATGGTTGTTTATGAATATGGTTTTCAAACTTCTACTAAGTGATCTGACATTTTAAGCAACGTTTTTTGTTGGGGTGTTCCAAATTCCAAAACATGCCTTTTTAGAACACAAAAATGTCTTCTGAAGATGTATATCCTGCTTGACTTGATCTACCATTCACTTTCATCGAATAGAAAAGCGCAGCTCAGACGCTCTGATGGATTTATTTATTTATTTTAGCTTTATGAAGTGATTAATACGTGTCCAATAAAACACTTTATTTTACTTTGGCTTAAAATCTGGTTTTGTATTTTCTCAGTAGCTGAGGAAATAGAAGTGGGAGGATCTTTCCAGCTGTTGTTAACCCTTCCTCCTCCTGCAGGCTGAATGAACCCTGTAAGCTGACAATGACGAGCTCTGGGTTTATTAGGCCGCAGAAAAGGGGTCAGTGCACACAATCGCGAGGAGATTCCACACAATCCAGCACAGAGCCTTCAGCCATGCCACCTCATATTCCCATCTTCTCTCATCTCAAAGAGACAGAGAGAGGGAAGTGAGGAAGGAGCCTTCAGCACAGGGGCACGTGAACAAGCTAGATCCTCATAGTGTGTTGGAAAAACCCACAGCCTGCTCACAAATACATAAATGCACCTTCGAACACAACATATTAGCATGTTTTGAAAATTGCCAAATGCATGTGCTGTAGACTTTGATAGCAGCGTCTATCACATTATCATGCTGCATATGTCCAATTCAAAGTGATATATTGTGATTATATCATATATGTAATGTTGTAGTATTTTATTTGACACCTGTGTGTGGTGTGAGACAGCCACATTAATCGAATATACTACACATTTAGCATGCTGGCCTGATGCATTTTTATTCCAGTGTCCAGTGTAACTTTTTATCTGCTTGTTTTAAACTTGATTTGTTTTGTTTGACAACTTTAACATGATGTGCTAATGTAAAGAGCGTCAAACAATGCAGTATTTAAAAAATGCAATAGCACAAGTCAACCATCATAAACTAATCAAAACTTGAGCTTGTTACAGTTACAGAAACCTTCATTAGCATTTTTGCGAAAGAAAGTTTCAGAACTTTGATTTGGAGATAAAAATGTTAAATGCAGTAAATAAAAGACTATTATTTTTAGAAACTACATGAAGGTTTTGTTGGTTTCAGGTGATTTAAAGGGGTCATACAAGGGCAATTTTCCACAAGCTAATATGATTCTTTAGGATCTTAATGGATAGTTTGTAATGTAGTTTGTTTTAAAATTTCTCAAAGATAGTGTAAAAAACACTCAATTTACCCTGTCAAAAACAGCTCTTTAGAAATCACTCTGTTCTGTGTACTTCACGAGCTCCGCTGACCCTTCCTTTCTTTTCCGAGGCACTCTCGGAGGATCTTTGTTTAGCTGTATTCATAGTGAAACTTGCTAATTAGCTCATTATTAGGAAAGACGATTTGCAAAGATTTATCAAAAGACATTATACTCACTGCTTCTGTAGGTGAGGCTGGATCATGAATGATTCACGTGAACATAAATG
This sequence comes from Enteromius unitaeniatus, assembly GCA_032359435.1. NCBI lineage: Eukaryota > Metazoa > Chordata > Actinopteri > Cypriniformes > Cyprinidae > Enteromius > Enteromius unitaeniatus. The sequence continues at coordinate 9,533,986 of JAUMHI010000051.1, forward strand.
CATTTCAGTTGATCAAGGGGGCGTTTCCCTTCAGACCCAAACGTAGCGTTAATCCTCTGTGTCTTCAGTCACTCAGATGTCGGGGGTAAATTACTACTGATATGACTCTTAGGAGTCTTGCTTGTCTCTGTCTAACTCAGGGCGGGTCTGAGGTAAGACACCAGTTCAGTCTGTGTGACACGCTGCTATCAATCAACTATTGTGGGAGTGGCCTCTGCCTGTGTGACGCCACACTGACATGCGGCTTGATGTCATGAGGGGCAACTTATTCATCTTTTAATTTAATAAAAATACTTGTGGATCTTTATCATTGTAGGGTGATTGTGTACACACACTCCCAACACACACTTTAGTCCAAACAGCTTGAAAGAAATGCATGTACCACCGTATGACCCCTTTAAAGTATTAAGTTGCTCTGATAAGTGCGAGTTCTACTGTGCATGCTCATATTTTGTTTTGCAGATTTGCACATGTAACTAGGTTAGAGTCAGTAGCCTCAGCGAAATAGCAGTGGTCCGTTTACTGAGCTGTGACCAGTGACCTGACTGTTATATGTTAGTATAATGTTAAAGCATCATTAATTAACTCATTCATTGCCGCTGTAGTGCTTCTGTCAGAGTCACAAACACACACACACAAAGTGACAGTCTGTGCTGTCATTACTAAGGGTGATGTTTCTATGATGTTTTGGTTAAGGTTAAATAATTATGAATGATAACTATATCATTTAAGTGTCACTAGATGGTCACATGGATTAATTTGTTAATAGAGTAATCAGACGATTTTTAGTGATCTAAGTAGTACTAAACAGCAAATTATCGCAATTAGCATAGTGGCAAATAAGTAGGGGCATAGCAGGCAATTTAAAAGTGGCGGGGACGGTATGGTGATGTGATCCAAAGGTGTTCATACAGTATAATAAACCCTGTATAGAAGAACAATGGGCAGTTTACAGCACCAAAACAGGGACAGAATCACCTGTTTCTAAAAGTGAGGGGGACGTGTGTCCCCCGTGCCCCCCGGTTGCTACGCCTCTGGATGTAACGATTCACTCAACTCACGATTTTGATTTCAATTAGATTTTTAACAAAATTTGATTTCGGACTTGGAGCTGGGTGATATAGCTGAAAACTGTATCACGATGTCATGTTTCATATCGGTCTATTTTGATAATTATTGTTATTTTTTATGACCCATTTAAAATAAGCCAGGAGAAAAATATATTAAATTTCAACATTTTTATTTTAAACTTAACCGTCCTCTGATCATAATCCCCTCAGTTATTAAGACAGAAATGTCAGAATACGGCTGTGCTCCAAATGGTGAGCGAAGGTGGTACATCAAGTCTTGGCGGGGACGATGGTAAACATTGGTCTGACTACGGTTAGACTTATAATATCCAAAAAACTGCCATACTGGCGAGCTGACTTCCTCTTTTATTTACAATTTCCTTGCTTGCTGCGGTACTCATTTTGTGCTTATGAAGAGCAATCCAGCAGACCAGCATAAGACAACGATATGGCGCAACCAAACGTGATACTCTTACATGATTGGCTGTTAGCGTATCACTCTCTACGTTGCTAGGTTACCAAAGAGCGAGTGCCTTTGTTAATGCAAGCAAACTAGCTTCGCAACCTCTGTTTTCTTCCAATGAAGAATAAAAAATACCTAACGTTTTATCAAACACATTTTTATTGCTATCTATCAGGTGCCTATCGCGATGCATATCGTTTTATCGCCCAGGCCTATTTGATTGCTTTTCTTGTCGTCATTTGTAAGCTCCTTTGGATTATAGCATCTGCCACACTTTTTCAGCGCTAATTCTTCACTGCGCGTCTTCAGTAAATCCGGACAGTACTATTTTTAATGTCAAAGGAAGGTTTGCACTGGCGCAAGCTGTTATAAATCTGGCAGTTAATGTCTAATTTTCACTTTTAAATCCTAAATCCTATCCTGTTGGTTTTTACAGACAGAAAAAACAGGATGACATGAAGGACCCAGAAGAATATTGTATATTGTAGTTATTTCTTCTCTTTCTTAGCTTTAAAGGTACCTGCTCAATCAATTATCACTGCAGCCTGTTAACAGCGGTGTGTCCTACAAATGAAAATCCAGTCAATTAATAAAGCTCAGAATGACAGACATTAAAGTTCCTTCTAAGAAGACCATGCCTTTCTTTAACACAAATCTAAAGATTGAAAATCCCTCTGTTTCTGAGAGGTCGCAGACTGCCTAAATATAGCGTGGCTGGTGTTTCTAGATTGAATCAGTGAGTGTGCATTTTATACTGAAGATATTTCCCTACCATTCGCTGTTAAGGAGTATGAGAGCTGCTATTAGCCTAATAACAGTGTAGAAAGAACAAGTCGGGGGCAATAAGAGATGCGTACGGCATTTCAGGGAAGGAGACAATAGCAGCTTTTAGAGCAAGGTTAGACGGTTGCACGACCTGCTACTGTGTGGGACCCCTGGGGACGACCTTTTCTCACCCACCTGTCATTACTTTACATTAACTTCATTTATCTCTGCCTGGGCATACAATAATACAGCAGCTTGTGTGCGGCGTGCAGTACAATGGCAGTGAAGATAGGGATCCAAAACCTTGTAAGCTGCCTTGGAAGTACATAGGCAGCTACCTCATGTACATCATTAAGTGATTGGAAATGCTTTTAATGGATAACAGTATTGCAGAGCATGCCATTAGCATGTTGCTAAGCTAATAATTTAAAGGTGCCATAGAATGGAAAACTGAATTTACCTTGGCTGAATAATAACAGTTCAGTACGTGGACATAACATACTGTGAGTCTCAAACACCATCGTTTCCTACTTCTTATATAAATCAAGTGTTTGCAAAAGACGACTGAAAAACCATTAAATTCTAACACAACACGTTACGTAACAGTCTAGAGATGTAATAGTTATGCTCACCACATTTGCATATACCTGCCCATGCTTACCATTCAGAAGAGTCGATGTGCAATTTCAGAACAACAGGTTGTTCTACAAAATCTGCATCTCGTCTGATACAGGCTCAAACATATAAGGTTGAATGCCTAATCCCTCCATCGTTCACGCTGGACAGTAGAAACCTGTTTGTGCTACTGAAATGAGCAACGCTGAGAAACAGCAAATCAGAGCAGACCTCCACATTACTATTCATGAACCTTCCAAATAAGGCAAAAACAGACTGTTTCATTCTAGGGTCAAATTCTAGAGTTTTAAATGGACCTGTAAAACAGTTTCTGGGCATTTTTTCCCCTTACCTAAGCTACATACCTTCTATGTACATATTATTTGAAATATTCTCTCAATGCATTCTATGGCACCTTTAATACTTATATGGACATCAAAACAAGTTTTTCTGTGTCTTAGTTCTTGCGTTGAATACATAGTGTTCATAACGGTTTATGTTTTTCTGGTATGTGTGTATTCTTAGCACAATTTTCATTCTGTTATTCTTATCTCTTGTGACTTCTTCCCTCAGATGAACCGTCTCACATATGTCAGCTTTTAGCCTGCCAGCTGATAGTCCGCAAGGCAGCTCAGAAACTCACATTCATAACGTTGGATAACTCATGACCCGAGAATGCCCCGCACCTTTGATCTAGGTTACCTCTCAGAGAACATCCACTTTTTGCAGCATATGAAGACTTAGAAAGGGCATAAGTTATGTCATTTTGGTTTGATTGTAAGGCAGCAAACAATGTCCTTTTGTGAAGAGGACACCCCCAGAATGCATTGCACTAATATTCAGAGAAAAATGCATTGTTGATCCTTCTTTTAAAAATATTAAAATATCCTCAAACTTTTAAAGGAAAGGCAGTTGTCTATGGCTATTATCTTGGTTATGATGCTACTTTAGAAGGCTGTGAGGTGTTTCACTAGACTTTGACATGAGTGATGGTGCTCTCTCTTGAGTTGTAGATATGTTGGAGCACTCCAGCTGTTTCTCTGAGTATTAGGATAATGAGAAATACTGTAACTTGGGTAGTGTATTAGAAAGCACATCCACCTCAGTGCATAATGCTATTCAGTAAGGTGTAGGATAATTATTCTGTGCTGTGCATGGAGTCATATCATCAGAGAGAATTAAAGCCCTTATGTTCTCTGCAAGTAGGCTCATGCAGCATAATTTCCTGAAATATGATTATGTTCACACATTTTCTTTTTTTTCTTTTTTTTTTTAGAACACTCAATATAGAGTATTTTAAATCCATTGTGTGATGGTGTGTCCACTGGCATGATTATATTTGAGCTTTGGTGATTGCAGAAGTGGTAATTATGGCTCCCAGCTGCCTCCATATTTGTAATGTGCATTACACTTGTGCATTTGTTAGATGCTGTGAGTAAGTTGGGTTGCATTCAAGATTTTATTAGACATTTCATCACTTACATGCCTACTCTGGAAAATGAAAGCTGGCTGCTTATCTGACAATCTGACAACTCTTTTTTTATTGTATGTTTTTTTCTGCTTGGAGTCACACTTTGTGAGATAGCAATTGCCTTTTTTGCCCCCAGGAGGAGATTTTGAGTTTTTTTATTATTATTTTATAAAAGATTTTTATTTTTTCAAGATCTTGAAGATTTTATCATGATTTTCAAATCAAATCAAAAATAGTACATAGTCTCATTTACCATCTAAAAGCAGGCTTATAGAGCCTGTTTCCAAATTAAGGCAAAATTGTTGGCTTTCAAACAGTAAAGGGTAGTAAATAACAGTTTGTTCAGTCTGTGTATTTTTATGCATGTGTGTTTTTGTGTATGTGCGTGGCACGTCAGGTTTCTTCCCTTATGTTTGTTTTGGTTTATTTGTGTGAAACTGGTGAATAACCTACACTACTTTTCAAAAGCTTTTTTTTTCATTTTTCCGGCAAGATTGCATTAAATTGATCAAGAGTGAATGTAAATGCACTCATAATGTTTTCTATTTCACTTATCCTTTCAACGTTCTGCTCATCAAAGATGATAAAAAAAAATTCTTGACCACCATTTAATTTTAGAAGCATCATGTGAAGACTGAAATTCAGCTTTGCCACTATATTCAAAAAATATATTTTAAAATATTTTTAAATAAACAAATACCGACGTTAAGGGATGCCTGTTTTTTAATGCACCTGTCAAATTTGTGATTTTGAGCTTTTTGGTTTTTCATAAAGTATTTTTTTTTCTTTTAAATGTAATTTAAATTCAATAAATTTCATAAATATTTTCCGTGCAAGGTCTTTAAAGGTCTTTTAAAGGTATTAAAAACTTAAAATGAGTTTGTTTTTTTTCTCATACACTGAACCATATATTTCCACTTCAGTAGTTACACAAATCAAAAATGTTTACATCATGAACATCCTGAAGGTTTTTACAGAGGGATTTGTTCATATATAATTTGCTTGATTATCCTCCTTATGGCAGAACAAAATGACATACCCAAATTTATATAATTAAATTAAATAACTGTAATATGTAAAAAAAAAAAAATAATAATAATAATAATTTTGAAACTGACATCATCCATTATTTAGTTTTTTGTTTTAGAAATGTATGCAAATCAGCGCATATTTAATTAAATAATGCCTAATTTGCATATTTAAACTTAATATTGTAGAAAATTTGTAATACAAAAATATTTTGCAATTATCATTGTAATCAATCAACTAGGTAAGTAAGAAGATAACAATCAGTTAATTTGTTTTACCCTATTCACCTGTTTTATTCATTTGTTTTCACCATATTTCACAATGTTATTGATTTTACCTAATTTGATCGAATAAATGCAGCTTTGGTGAGCATAAGAAAGTTTTACAAAATCTATCAAACCTCAACTTTTGAACTGTAGTGTATGTACAATTATTTAAATGATTCGGCTTAACTGACTGTGATTGGTTGTTCACAGTTGGGCTCCTGTGTGTGTGTTTACAGAACAGGCCTCCGGCAGTACAGGGCTCCCAGCACCAAAGCCACTCTCCAGCATGTATGAACCCAGCCCTGATGAGCTCCCCCTGGGTGAGATGGAAAAACAGGGGCCGTGCCATAACAAATTCTCTCTGTTTGTTCAGAATGGATGCGCTACACTTTTGCTTCTTCATTCTACACATTTCCACTGCTGCTTTCAGAAACATCAAATGCTTAGATGATCCAGATGACCATCCTGCTTTGATTGCACGCAGTGCAAACTATTTAGAACTTCTCTCTCTTGACTGGAGCATGTCAGCAGCTGTGCTTTGCTTTAATTGAATACGCATGCAATCGCTCACCGAAAATATGCCACTTCACCATGCATCATAATCTCAGTCATTCTCAGTTCTCCAAATAATGAATTGGCTTGTTCATCTCACAGGGCACAGAACTCGTTGGCTGAAAGTCATTTACATTATTGCATTTTGCTCTGCTGTGGATTGTGGGTTTTCTTTCTGCCCTATCTCATTTAGTATTCTTTGCTTTCCTTTCTATTCCTTTCTTCTTTCTTTTCACATATATAGTACCGGTATCAGGATGATGATTCCCCTCCTCCAGAACATGGCTTCCCGCGGCTCACCAATGAAGTTCGAGCGCCGGAGCTGGTGCACATATCAGAGAAGAACCTCTCAGAAATTGAGAATGTTCATGGCTACGTTTCCCACTCTCACATTTCACCACTTAAGGTAAGTCGCCCTTTCTCTGACAATCCAATAAGAAACATGACGGCCCTCTTCACATTGCTTTGAGTGTTTTCCACCTTTTTTTTTTCATTCCTCGTTTATATGCTAATTTTAAAAAATCATCTTTATTTTAGCTCTGTGTTGTTGTGAAATGACTTCTCAACACTAGATGGTGCTCAATTGTTAGTTTAAAAGCAGGAGGGTTGTAGCTGCATTACAGACCTCCTTGACTGTGGCAGTAGGTAGGTACAAATACAGTAAAATAATCAGAAATAATTCTTTAGCAAATATTTAGGCAATTAATATCAGTTACAGACATTCTAGTACAATTAGAGAATTATTTTTATTAATTTTATTTTACAATTTATTTATTGAATTTAAATGAGGGATTTGGCATTGGCAATATATATATATATATGTAACAACGTAGAATTCTTTGCTGAGAGTTTTGAAAAGTTTGATCAATTGAAATAAAAGATTACTGACTCCCAGTTTTTAACAATAGTATATATTTTGGGTAAAATTCAATTAATAAATGTATTTATTCATTAAACAGACTATTTAAATTAAATAACTAAATTCATTTAAATAAAATACTGCATTGTGAAATGAGAATATTAAATGTTTTAAAATATGTTTTTAAATTGAAAAAAAAAGTTTATTTAAATATATATGTATATATATATATATAGAGAGAGAGATTTTTATTATTTAATAAAGTATTTATAATGTCAATATTAAATATGCATTTTTCATTATACTATTAATATTAAATTTATATTTTATATTAATGTAATATTATTTTCAATAGATTTCTTGTAAGTGAAATATTTATTAATATCATATATTTAATAATATAACTACATTAATTTCAATAAAATACTGATAAATATGAATGATTAATATGAATTCAATAAAAGTATTTTTGATAAATAAATAAATAAATATCCCTGCCTCTTTGTGCATTTTTTAAGTGGACTGCATTTATGAAAAATGCCAGATACAAGTCATATTTATTTATTTCAGAATTGAAAGCTTTTGTTGCTGTTTTTCTGTGATCAGATATGGCCCTGCTGGAGTCACGCTCTCTGCCAGAGAGACATTAACAGCCTGTGCCTCATCTGATTGTCTGCAGATGATTCAAAAGCTCTGTGCTTTTATTTGATCTGAGGGAGTGTATGATTTTTTTCTAGCGTGTATAGACTTGTCTGAAGCATTAGGCTCATCAGAATTCTGCACTGTCATCTCTTGTGCAGACAGTGTTTTAAGACCTCAATCTTTCTATTTTGCCAACAGCCGTTTCTCCCCCAGTCGCATAACAGCCTCTATCCTACAGACGTGATTTCTCAGAGCAAACTCTCAGGCACAGGATGTTACTTGTCGGTAGAACTAAAAAATAAACCTGCACTGACCTACTCCTCTTGCTTCCTGTTCCCCAAAGCATGTTGAGGGATACAGGTGCAAACACTGTCACACGAAAGACATGCTCTTCTGTGCTATTTATAAGCGGTCGGTTTAAATACACAAGCATCACACAGAAATCAAATTTTTTTCAGCATCTTAGACCATCAGTGAATTTAGTTAAATGCGTAAACTTTTTATCTCAGGATCCCTGCATTCTGTTCTATTCCTCTCTGTCTAGCTGTTTTTGAAAGCTGGAGCTTGCTGTGTGTGAACAGCCTCAGATTGCTTTTACCGTTGGTGTGCAGCAAGAGTCAGAAGGTCGTCTTAGAGGGTCAGAGCCAAAGTAACCCTGAAATCAAAGCCTCATCCTGCCATCTTTTGTTTTCCTTCCCCTTCCTTTCTTCCTCTCATGGTTCATGCACTATGTCTGCGTTTTCATCTTATCTAATCCTGTCTCCTCAGCCTCTCTCTTCCCTCCCTTAATGCAGCCGATGTGCTGGTGACACTCTTTTGTATTTTCTCGTCTGCAGCCTGCGCTGGTTACCCGGTTTGATCTAACATACCCGGGGGTGACCGCGGCAAACTACCTGGCAAGTTTGTGATATTTATTTTAAATGTGTCAATTTTTTCCCGTTGTTTTCTTGTTGTTGTGGTGGTGGTTTTTGTTGTTGTGGTTCATCTGTACTCGGGAACATTACATCTGTGCCAATGTTCCGACACTGTGTGTGACATCCGCATGAAATTCTTCAGAGGGTCTGAATAACAGACCGCTGGGTCTTCAAGCAGAACTCTCCCTTTGAAGAAACCCATTTGTGCAGTGAAATCACATTTATTTTCTTCAAATATGGTCGATTTGATCAAAACATGGTTGCCCTTTTTCTACTTGTGATATTTGTTTTAAGGATAATATGTCATTTTGTGTAATTTCTGCTGACTTTTATTGCATATGGGATACATTGACTGTTGAGGGGACTCTACCAGTCTCGCATTAGCAGTCCTGGTAACACTTCTGGTATCACTCTGCCTTATCAGGCCTTCCAGAAACTCTTAAACTCATAAACACACACACACACTTCAACCATCCTCATGGTCTCTTCAGTCTGTCAGTGGTGCTAATGCTATAGCCTCAGTAGACTGTCACCATGACAGCCTGTCCTCTTCAAGTCTCCGCACTCACGCCAGGGACGCTCCGCTGAAAATTAGCTAACAGCTTCAATGTGTAGATCTGTCACACCTCAATATTGAATGCAGTACAGGTTAATCCTGAAACAAACAAAAATGCAAGCATCAGCTGCTGTTGAGGAACTAAAGTATGCACATTGTGTTTCTGTAGGAGGTATATGTTGTGGTCACACTAGTCTATAGATATGCAACATTATTATTTTTATTTGTTAACTATTTGAATTGTTTTTAATATTACTTTAAACGCTTTCTTCTTATTATTGAATTATTTTAAATATTTTTTATTTTAAAATGTAAATAGCACTATATTTAAATATATTTTATTTTATTTTTTAATATACTAATTATAATAATGTTAAATATCATTGCATGTCATGATACTGTTAATATGAAATATTATTTAGGGGAAAAAAAATCTAATTTTAATTCAACGCATTGTTTTCAATATATATAAAATTTCTAGTCATTTAAATACTTACAATAATGTGATTTGAATAATGTTGAATATTTTCATTAAATATGATTCAAATACAAATGAAAGATAGATGAAGCAATTACTAGAGTTTTCAAAAAATAAATCAATAAATAAAAACAAAAACACTAAGCTTTAAGCTGATTGGCTGGTTTTATTAGTAGCAAGTAGACAAGATATGTTGACCAGATGATTAATTTCTAAGTGAGCAGTTTTTGGCCAGAATAAGTTGTAAGATCTGTCTACATGAGACTGTTAGAAGCTTTCAGGCTTGATGCACTCTGTACAGAAGCCGAACTTGTTGATTAAGTCACTATCGACTTCCCCTGCATGCATATTCTAGCCTTGTCATCCCCTCGTGTCTCAGAGAAAGAGAGAATGTGAGACTATTATGCCAAGAGGTGAGCTAGAAATGTAGCACCATTATTCTCACTGAATCACTGCAGGGCTAAACATTGTGAATCAGCTTGTACACCCGTCGCTTGTTTTCAGCCCAGGTCCTCCTACTGAAAATCTGCTTTAACACAAGCATTAATTGAACGGCTGCATAAGATGGTCTTCTCAGAAGCTTGACAGTCGTATGGCGTGATATCGATCCTTTAGTCACGTTATTGAATAACATAACAACCAGAAAGGACACGCACCTTCTAGCTGAGATATTAGCCATCCACCAGTCGAGCAAACATCTGTGGTTTTAATGAGCGGAGCTCACACTGATTCTTATTAGCAGAATCAGTGTGATTGGAGAGCTCTTTTCTTCTTGAGAGAGCGCAACTCGGAAAAGTGGTGAGAGACAGCAAAGGCTCAGGGTTAATGGTGATTGTTTGGTTATCTCTTCTCCCTGGTGAAATTATTACTTCAGAGTCAGGGCTCTGTATGTGCCCAGGTCGGAGTAAAGGACCAGGCTTGATTGTCTGGGAGATGAGCCTTGGGTGGAATTAGAGATCAGGCAATTACCTCGAAAAGAAAGAAAAAAGGAGGGGAGGAGGTGGAAGGCGAGGGGAATAACAAAAAAAATGGAAAGGAGAGTTGTGCAGAGGCCTAAATACATGAATTAATCACAAATGTGTTACAGTTAAAGCCGTATCAAAATAATTTAGCACAGCTGGCAACAGGACGAAATATGTCAAAAGTAGTATTCTTAGCAGCATACCTTTTTAGTTTTTTTTTTTATTTCATTAAACATTCTCACATAAAGTGCGGTCACATTAGCATATTCAAGCTTTACTACTTAATTTTAAGTTTAGCTTATTTCAGCATTATTGCACTGAAAATAAGCATGGGCTGAAACGGCACTCTTTGGTTGGACAGCTTCAGCTACTTTGTCGGCTATATTTTTTTTGTTTATGCACCTGACAGTACATAGTTTTTTACTTTCTTTTTTTAACTTGGGTTGGGCGATGTCGACCAATTTGAAATCGTACGATGTCTAATGTGAAACATCGTGATGGACGATGGTAGTTCACAATATCACTGCAGAGAGGTCACACAAAATGTTTGTTCGGTCAGTCCAACACATTTGCAAAGTCTGTGTAGAAATCTTTCACCCCGAGACATTTCCAGATCATGTAGATTCCTATTGAAATGACTCTACTTCATCTATAACAAATTTGCAACAACAGTTAATGTAAGCACACCTTTAGGCTATTAAACTTCCCAGAACTGCTTAGCAAAGGCATTGCAACACAATAAAAACATACTCACCTTAGCCCTACTGATGCCCTACATCTCACAACAGTTGTCTCTATTCAGTTTTGGCTTGCTATATTGTCATGGTTGTATATCTGCCACAGACACCTTTTTTTCCCCAGTTTATGTAACGTGAAGTCAAGGAGTTTGAATTTGTTCCATTAGCATACTAATTGTTTTCAGGTCTTCTCATTTTTGTCACATCACTTCAACTAAAGCGCTTATGTCTGCCCCGAAGCAGGAGCTTAATGAAATTGGCTCCGGGGTGTTTTTTTTTTTTAGGGAGATGAACTCATTAGTCTGTTCATAGACTGTTTTTGAAGGGGTTTTAGGAGTCAGGACTTGTGATGTTTCATGTCTTATTCACCTTTAAACACAAGGTTTAAAAAAGTATTTGGAGAGTTACAGGGGCCAGCTGTGTTTTTTTTGTAGTGTGGAGAGTAAACAGTCCTTGTCAGTGGTTTTGTTTTTCCAGTTTTCATTAACAGACACTTAGATGCCTATTAAGTTGCTCACGAGAGGCACTTTACTCTGCTTATTGTCAACAGCTGCTTAGGTGAATGTATAATTTCTGCACCACTATCATCAAATGGAATTGCAAATTAATTCTAAATAAAATGCTTTGCACTGTAAAAAAATCCTGTTAAATTTATGGTTGGGATGGCGTACTAATGTCTATATAAAGCATTTCACTTATACCAGTCTTAATGTAGTGATAAATCATCATAATGCAAGTGGTACAACAGAAAACCATGTAAAATCAGATATCATCTTTATAGTAAGTGGTCTGTACATAAAAACAACCATTTATTAAGTTATAGATACTTTTTGATGAGTAAAATGACTTACTTGCTGCTTTGAGTAAGCCTTACTAAGAATATTCAAGTAGCCAACAAATTAATTACATTAATTCACCAGTGGGGGCAGCAGTGCACTAAATTCTTTAAACAAGCGACCTATCACTTAATTAACTCATTATATTGTAATTTTGTTTTGTTCTAGTGATTTTTCTCAAGTTTTCTATTTGAGTTTTATAAACATTCTTTTGTTTCTCATAAATCACTAGAGAAATTAGATAATATAAAACTTGAATTATTGTGATGACATGCTGAAGTCTCAAATTGACTTCATCATTCAGCATGTGAATCACAACAATGGTAACAATTAAATTAAATTCACTTTCATGAATTTTAAACAATTTTATTTGCTCTTGCTACTGACACAAGACAGTTACATTTGCTAATTAAAACAACAACATCTGTAATGTTACAGTTCTTTTTTTGTTACAGTACTATAACTCTCGTTTATGTAAACTATACTAACTAAGCATTTGTCAGTACAACATACTCCTTCTATTTCACTTTACTTTGCTTTTTTTAAGTAAGCTCAACTAATTAGATTTTACAGTGTATGTGATGGCGTGACTTCTGTAAATGTTCTTTAACCGTTGTTTTTAACACTGTAAATTATATAATAGTTCATAGATGTACCACAGTATAAATTAGATGTTAAAGTTTTTATCCACTGTATATTGGAGGGTAATTTGTAGTCAACCATTTGACAGGTTTTACTGCAGCATTCTTACTTTTTTTCTGTAAAAGGGCCACATTTGTCATAATTTCAGTCTTTTTCCAACATTCTTACAGTGTAGTTTGGACAAATAGACCATTGGTTGGGCTGTAAATTTACATCTCAATCTTTTTGACAAGCTAATCTATAAATGGCTTGCTTGTTACCGTGTCTGCATATTAAACATTAAGAGGAGAAAGTATATTAACATTGAAAAAAGTACTTCAACTTTAAATGTCATTGTCTTTGAAAAAACATTCAGTCGAAGTGTTATTGTTATGCAGATTGAGAGTCCGGTCAGAATCCTTGGCCTGCACTAATCTCTCAACTCCAATGGCGATCGTAGTGTTCACCTCTCTGTGAAGCATGGATTTGAACACTTTAGACTGTATTAGAGATATTGGGCACCCGTGAATAAAAAACACTCAATAATTTACCCACAAAAAGAAAATTCTATGAGTTATATCAAGAAGAAACTGATATATAGCGTATATGAGTAGTTGCAAGAATCTTTAAAGGTACATTTTACGTATCAACAGATGCTGACATACAAATCATCAAAACACACTTAACATCTGTTGAATTGGTGAATTACATGAGAGAGTAGAAATTTGCTTCTAGAGCAACAGCCAGGAGAGAGTCGCATGTGCTACCCATCTGTTTCTCTTTATCGTATAACCTTAATTTTAGAACCTGTTGCTGGTATCAAATACCTCTATTTCTTTTTCTTTTTTTAGTTTTTTTTTTAGTAAAATATAGCAGCAAAGTCAATAACGGAGCATTTAAGCAAATTTATACTTAAATGCACAGTATCTATTTGAATAAGCTGATTGAGTCTTAAATGCAAGACTACATTATTTACATTATTGAGGATTGCATTATCATATTTTCTGACTTATTCATCTGTCATTAAATCTACATATTTAACCAGTGAGATGGTGCGGTGTCAAAGGCTTCTTGTTGTTCCTTAGCTCTCTTTCTCTCTCTCCTCACACAGATGCTGTGGAAGGTCATTCTTAACCAAAGCAAACACAGTGATATGAATACTAAACTGTCTCCTTAATTGCAGATTACAGAGACTGGGGATTATAAAAAAAGAAAAGAACATATCTAGGCATCCTGATCAGTCCTCACAGACTGTTGCGAATACATCCTTCAAGCTAAAAACATGATGATGATGAAATAGGCGAAATCATTGATGAAAAGGGAATATTTTGAACTTGACTGTCGCTGTTACACTATATGTGGTTATACTGTTAGCCATTTGTCTCAGTTGTTATAGCAAATCCCAGCATTGATGTATTATAGTTAGGACACATGTTTTTGTGTCCTACCTTCTTAAACTCTGTCTTCTTAAAGCTCATGAATGCAGTTAGATTCTGGCAGTTGCCTGGTAACAGATGTGCCCGACTGCAATGTTTTTAATAATCAGACCCACGCTTGAGTCCGACCTTGTTATTGTGTGTTTGCGTGTGCGTCTGTGTGTGTGTGTGTGTGTGTGTGTGTGACCTTCACCCTGTATCTCTAATGAGTGTAAGTAGCTCTAACAGGGTTATGCTGCCCTGCAAGTGCTAAACGACAGAGAGAATGAGAAGTGGGTTTTACTGACAGGGTTTCAAAGACCTCCAGGACCCGACGCCCAGCACATGTTTATATTGTTTCTGCTCAGCTCATTATATGGCTGCACTCTGTCATCCTTTTTTAAAATAAAAATGAAAACTCGAGAGATTTGAGCTTGCTTTTTCAGAGTAAGGGCCGCTTGTCTATATTTGTTGATCACATGCAGGGGCGTACCATGATGACTTTTAGAAAGGACTAAATTTGTTAGGATATTTTAAAGAGGTTTGTTTTTCCTGACATCACTCAGAATGAAAAATGTACCTATCCATACAGACTTTATAATCAGACATCTGGTTGCTTTGACAGTGGGTTAAATTAATTTGCAAACAGTAAAATGCAATGCCGCTGTGGCTAACGTCCACCTTTTAAGCAAATCATTTTTATAGTATAAAAAAAGTAATTTTTGAATTTATGAATAATAACACATCATTTATGAATATTCATGACTCAAATTGTGCCTGTCACTGCACTGAGCCGCTGACAGAAAATGAATCTCCTTTTAAGAGAAAATTTACATAAATGGTGCTTTTGGTCATCATGGATACATTGAAAATACAGTAATATTGTGGCACATTATTGCAATCTATAATAAATGTGAATATTTGAGCACAAAATCAGCATATTGGAATGATTCCTGAAGAATCGCGTGACACAGAATAATGGAAATTCAGCTTTGCCATCACAGAAATCAATTACATTTTAAATATGTATTACAAAAGACAATGTTTTTGTGTTTTTGATCTAATAAATGAAGATTTGGTGTGAGCGTAAGAGACTTTCACAAACATGTAAAATCATACTTTTTCAGAATTTCTGACAGGTTGTATGTGTGTATCAAGCATCTAGTATAAATATACACTGTAACTAAACATTTTAAACAGGCAGCTGTGTTCTCCTGCTGCGTAATTTTCAGAACATTTTTTTTTCTCTTGTCTTGATCATATTGCACTGTTCTGGTGAAAAAAGTGGACTGTAGGTCCTAATCTCTTCCTGTTCTCAAACTTCTGTATCGAGACTCAAGAGCTCTTATCTACCTCATTCCCTGCTGCTGTGCACCGCTCTGCTGTTACACTTCCTGATTTGTGTCGGAGTGTCTAAAGTACCGACTGCCTTTAATCTCACATAGTGCACCTGGAAACTTGAGTTTAGCTCCATCAGTGCACACCTCACAGTTTTGGTAAAGAGAGAAATATATTCCATGAAAAGAGTACAATGCACTTAAAACTTTTTCCTATCCACAGTAGCCACATTTACCAGTGAGTCATTGGTAGTTTAAATAGAGCACATGATTCTTCCCTGTGGTTCAGGTGATTGCTGGTGCAGTGGTGATATAACTCAGTTTTAGTGCACTTTAAAGCAGCACAGTCACTGTCAGAGAAAGAGCGCTATCGGGTCCCATTGAGACATATCGTTTGTGTACAAGTACAAGAGAGCATTGCAGCACCATGGAGAGCTCCATGCGCGTATACATGTTGGCATCTTAAAGTGGCTTCCCAGTGCTTCCTTTCCATTCTGACAGGACAAAATAACACACTGCAATTAACACCCCAAATTACCCACCACAGGCTGAATACCAAGAGAGAGAGGCAGTCGGAAGGAGAAGACAGCAAAAACTGGAAGGGAGGGCAGTGGAGGTTGCGTTTCAGCCAGAATCCATTACACAATAAGGCCTCCAGAGAAATTGATTTGCTATTAGAGGGTAAATGCATATGGCAGGCAGTGGGAGATTTCCTGGAAGGGGCAGATTCCGAGCCCTCATCCCGTGCTCCTTTACAAAACCTTGATGGAACTGCCATCCGCAAAATTGTGTCTAATTTGATGTTGATATTTCAGCATGCACAGAATAAAAGTCTACCTTCTGCTCTTCCATTTCAGATGGATCAAAGGCAATTTAAAGAGAAACATCTGATTTAAGGCTCTTAACCTCATGCTTTTCACCTGTTAACATTTGCAGAGTGAACGCTTCAGGAAGGTTTGCCAGTAGGGTGGCGAGCTACTGCCAAACCATGTGTTGTGCGGATCAAATGCTCATCGTGTTTGCCATCCTCCATCAGTATTTCTTTCAGATTAAGTCCTTGCAGTCGCCTCCTCTTGCTATACGGTCACGGTGTTAGATGCAAATTGAGAAGGTGATATAGACAGGACAGTAGGGGGTAACCTGCTGGAGCCTGAGCTGCAGATCACTTTGATGTGGTCCCCTGTCAGAGCCTCTGCCCTTTACATGGGCCAGGATTCTTCTCTCCCTACTGTATGTTCCTCATGCATACCAACACATTCCGCCTATGACTGCATGCCATCATCATTGCTGTCAGAGTGGAACATGATTTGTACATGTCAGGAATTTATTGTTTTGTGGAGAAGTGGTCGTGGTCACACAAAAAAGGAGGACTTAATTTAGTCGGATGAACAGAAAAAATATTTTGATGATTACAAAACATTTATTGTTCACAATTTTGTGTTATTTTATGGAGGCTATGGGTACATGCCGATGGTGCACCCTTGACATGACATAACTGCATGTGGGGGACACATAAAATCAAGGTCATGATGTGGCTCAGTAATTTAACTGGGATCAATGGGATCGTATGGCTCTGAATCTGGCTGCTGAGAGACTAATGCTGATCTGAATATGTGTGTGTGTTCTACTAACACTGTTGTACAATACACACACATTTTAATCGTATCGTTACAACCTGTCGAGTTCACACAGCCTGATCCATCTGCCAACAGAAATAACTGTGGGATTACTTATGTTACAGACCACTAATCTCTAATCTTTCTTTCTTTCTTTTTCATTTTAACATTTTCCTTTGTTTCGTTTGTTTGTTCATGTTAATTCCTTTTCTCCTTTAATTTGTCCATTCTTTCTTTCATTCCTCCTTTCTTTTCTTTCTAAGGCTCTGTCATATGAAGGTGTACTGGCACTTTCTCTGCTGCCATCTCAATGGCTATCACCTCCAGATGATATGTGATTGATTTTAGCATTCCGGCCATGAGTGACATATCTGAGCGAGAAATGATTTTACCCTTTCAGATGGGGAAAACTGTTTTCTGGGTGCATGCTTGGAATCATGTGTGTGTTTGTGTCAAAAGTTGGATTGTGATTGTGTTTGTTGAGGGTATGATAAATGCTTAGAATGTATTTTCTGGATGAAATAGAATTTATTGGCAAGAGATTTTGGAATATGTATGCAGTATCTGCTTCCTCCACTGATCAGAACCCTTCTTTCAGCAGTCGTTCACATTTACACTTGCCTCTCTCGCACATCCCTCTCCAGTAGACAAGAAACTCCAGGGCTTCAGATGATCTCAAAGCCGCCATCCCGATTTTACTTACTCCATAAAACCTCCTTTAATGAACAGCATCTGAATGAATGACCCTCAGTCTGCTGCGTCTGATGGTCTCTGTGTTCGTGATGGAGTCTAGGGCCCTCTGACTCACTGAGAGAATCAACAATGCTGTACCGCTGGTTTCTTACGCACATCCCCTCTGGGGTAGACCTATTATTTAGAGAATGCAGTGCCCCCTGGCCCATTTATTTCCTAGACACGAGCAGGCAGTACGAGGAAATTTCCGTGCGTACACAGAGCTCCCTAGCGTGCAAAAATCAATAGCTGCGCTGCAATGCATGCAGTATGAAAACGCACCACTGTAGCCCATCTATTACAGATGCACCGCAGGATAATCAAAGCCAGACCTGATAATGAAGGAGCTCTGCTAAGGCAAGCATATTTCAACAGCGGCTAGTGGACTTTAATTTGTGTATCAGACTTGTCATTTCATAAATAAGTAGGATTTGCCTAGAACAATCCAGATTTAATTGTCCTTTATAAATTCCATGTTGCACAATCACAGAGTTTGATTCGTGACCTCAAACAATAGGGGAAAAAAGTATTTTTCCCAGTAGTTGAAAGTATAAAGATGTTTATATTTTAGGGATTGTCTAAAACAATGCCCATATATGTTTTTAGCTGATGTATTATATTTACCAATAGTTTTTTTTTTTCTTTTGAATAGCAAAAAGTAATGAATTGTGCTCATTAAATAATAATGTTTATTAAAGGGGTCATCCAGTGCCGCATGCACTTTTACAAGCTTTTGTTGTTGTATGTATTAATGAACATATCAGTAGTGATTTACTCCCGACATCTGAGTGACTGAAGACACAGAGGATTAATGTAATGT
>JAUMHI010000051.1:9552841-9582345 GCA_032359435.1 Enteromius unitaeniatus
ATTAGCGTTGTTTAAACTATCTTTGAGAAATTTTAAAACAAACTATATTACAAACTTTCCATTAAGATCCTAAAGAATCATATTAGCTTGTGGAAAGTAAGTTAACTCCTTTAAGAAAGTAAGTTGAAAGTAAGAAAGTAATATGATTGCTTCTTGTGAACGTGACACATAGAGACCAGAGTTCTTTACCTATTTTCTGTAATCAGCTTACGCCTGAGGACAATCAAGAGCACTTTATTCAGCTCAATGCTGGAATTATGTAACAATCATAGTAATATGTAGCATTCGGAATGTGAATTCAAGATGAAGTGCAGTTAGTTATACAACAAGCACAAGGTGTACTCATTTAACAAAATAGAGTCGTTTATTGATTCACTGCAGGAGAGATTTATTACCTCAAATTCAATTTATTCTCAGTTATATTTCCTGCTTAGGCTCCACTGTTTATTTTCTAGCTATAGAAACCCACAGGTTGATTAGATTCGTTATCCATTACCCTTTTTGGTAAAACCGAGGATATGGGCTTGAATCATGCTTTGCTTTCAGCTATAAACCCATTTGATTAATCTCCTTATTTGAAAAGCGAATTTCACAGATGTACATTGTGTAAATATTTAACTGATTTAGAGCTTGATATATGCACCTGGAGCTATACATGTGGCTTTGTTAACATTCCCATGTACTCATTATCTTAAAACATGAAAAAGAAAATGTGGCCAGCCCAGAATATCCTATTTATTCCCGCTCAATAACCTGTTCCATTGTACACCTTATTATAGTTCATTAGAGCTTTTTCTACCATGTTTTCGATGCCTACAGACTTTTGGAACTCATTTATTGTGATCCGTGTCTGTCTTTAAAGCTTACTCCAGTGTTTTTGTACAGCTCCATGTTGTCAGAAGAACATCAGTGAGTAACATCATGACTCAAGGCTTCTGCAACTCCATAGCGCCTCCATTCACCCCCACTCAGGGCGAATCACATCCATGCCTCATTGTTTATCCCACACCACCCCGTGTTCACATTTCCACATATTTGCTGGCTGAAAGAGCTCACTGTGTCTTAATATTTCCACTCTGATGCAATTGAACGAACGATTTACCATCATAATGTACCTGAAAAGGTTTCAATTCAGATTAATTGTTATTGGGGATGGATCAGCTGATTTCTATTTATAGGCTCCGGATCGCTCCTATCAGTGCGTCCAGGACCGAGAATGGCTCTGGGAGAGGTTTAAAGAGCCTCTGGGATTTCAGAAGCGATGTTCTTTCACTTTTGCTGATGAGTGCGGTTCTGTGAACGTGTGACGTTGTCAGTTCAGTGATGTTAAAATGAAGCTCATTTGCAGCGTGTGAAAACGCATGCTGGGGTGTGATGGGGAGCGGAAGGAAGAATAATGAAATCTCTCCTCCTGCTGTAATACTTGCTCTCACACACCCACTTAGCAGATCAGTGTGAAAAATGAGTGTCTTGTAAGTATGAGGGCTGACCATTGATTTGTGTGTCAACCAAGTGTTAAAAATGATGGCTCTTGAAAGATGTACAGCAGACCTATAACTAAGCAGAACAAAAACATTATCAAATAACAGTTCATCACTGTAGACAAGAAACATTTTTCATTATCAATGACATCTTAGCTTCGTCCAGTGATTTAGCAGACGTTTCATGTTTTAATTAAAAACACTGAGATCAGTATGGTACAATATGATAACAAATATTTGTTAAAACACACACTGAAGTTTAGGGTCATTTTTGAAAGTCTGTTTTGCGTTCAGCAACCAGTTTTCAGTGTCACTTGATCTTCAGAAACCATGCTTATTTGATGCTCAAGAAACATTTATGTATTATTGTTAATGTTGAAAACGGTTGTTTTTGTGGAAACTGATTTTTTAAGGGTTGTATTATGAATAGAAAGTTTGAAAAAGCTGTAACATTGTCACTTGATTCATTTAACATATCCTTGATTAATGAATTTCATTTAAAAAAGCCCCACAAATATGAGTTGCTTAATGCTTAGGCATTTTAAAGTCTATATAAGGGGCTGTTAACACAATGTTTTCAGCCAAAAATAGAAAACTTATGTGTTTTGCCTGTTCATTTAGATGACAACAACTTTTTGGTGACTTTATGCATGTGCATAGTACATGTTAGGTATGTAGACTTTATGGGTGTAACGGTACGCGTATTTGTATTGAACCGTTCGGTACAAGGCTTTCGGTTCAGACTAATATTTTTATATTTGGGGGAAAAAAGAGAGAATAAAGTGTGTAAAATATAATGTTTTCAGTGCTACGCTCAACAAGGCAGCACAAACGACGGGACAGGCAACAAGTGTGAAAAATATATTTATTTATTTTTGCTTTTTCGAAAACATACCAAACCGTGACACCACTGTGCCGTATCGAACCGAACCGTGATTTTTGTGAACCGTTACATCCCTAGTAGACATGCGCAGTACGTGTCGATTTTCACTGTCAATCCAGACGAAATTTCTCTGTGCTTTCACCGTATTGCTTGTTTGTTCACGTCTATATGCAAGCTGCTATATCGTTATGAATGAGGAGTAGAGCAACAGTCCATATGGTGATTTTAGTCACCCCATAAAGATCTACTTGTCACTTCTTACTATTTACTAACAATGTGACAGCGGCAACTACCGGCCTGGCATGTGTAATGCAACATTTATACCAGTTTTCGCATTTATGTATAAACGCAATTGTTTTGAGAATGTTGTGTATACGTGAAACTTTTTTTTAAAACACAAAGGGAAAAAGTTTTTCCCTTGTGTAGTTTTTTACTACATCGTTGTCGTGTAAACGTAGCCTAAAATCAAAGTTGACCATATTTAATTTCATAATACACGTCCCTTGTTTTATAGTGGAATTAATTGATGCACCTTATTCCAAAGACACAATGTTTGTGTTAAATTAAAAATGCATAAAACCAATTACCCACTACCAATTTCTTCCCTATAATTTTTCTCTTTAAAAATGTTGAATTATGAAGTAAATGGGTTGCAAATGCTTGTCTTTAACGACGTCCTCAGTTGTGCCGAAGTTAGTATCCGGGTTAAACATAGAAACAATTGAGATAATTGCTAACGTGCGGAGAGTATAAAGCTATAGAGCAAATGTGAAAGGCATAGCTCAGACTATTTTGTCCTTGAAGAACTTTATAAAAAATGTTTGAGATTGTTTTGAGAGCTCTTGTGATCACAGACATTGTTGAGACCTTGTCTAAAACCTGTAGACAAATTATCTTTTGTCCGCTCAAATGAGTTGTCCACTCAAAAATTTTAATTCTCCTATCACCGCCAGGTTATTTCTATCTTTTCAGCACAATTTAAACCTGCGTATTGTGGTATTAAATGATACAATGACAGGTCGATTCCAACACTCTGTTCAGCGACTGTAGTGGTCTCACGCAGGTGTGAATTTGACAATGATCCAAAGCATTTCAGAGGTATGAGGGATGCAGCTCATGTTTACCCTCACTGATGGCACAGACAGATTGTGTTTTTGGTCTCAGAGGAACCTCAGGAGCTTTAGATGATTTATTCCACCAAGCTTTGAGAACCGCATTCATCTCTCACAGGCAGAAGAGCCCCTGAACCTGGGCCAGATAGACTCATGTACTACCCCCCACAGACAGAGCAGAACTGACCTGGGGTTGCCAACTCTGTTAACCCTCTGGGGTCTGAGGTGATTTTGGGGCCCCTGAGATGTTTTGACATGCTCTGATATTTGTGGTTATTTCAGCTACTACTTTCAGTTATATTACCAACATGTTATTGTTTTTGTGTTCAGCACAAACTGTGCTACAATAAAATGCGACCAAGATGGATGTACAAATTTGCATTTTTTAGAAAAACAAATATGCATGGTTAGTAAGTTTTGGGAAAATAAAAGTAGCTGAAATAAGGCCATAAAGTCCCATACTCAGACAGGAAACACAGTTTAGGTCCTGCACACAATACCATAAAGCAGAAGACTCACCGCTCTGTTGGCAATATGTTCATAAAACTGAGAGACAAGAGAAAGGAGAAAACAGTGAGATTTTAATGAGTGAGCCCATGTGAGATTTGCGACTTCTCCAAGCAGTCTATGTCTCTTTTTGCCCTCCCTCTTTCTCTCTCACCTGCTCTAGGCTGAGTGTGTGTGTGTAGATTATTACTGAGAGGAGAGGAGTGTGAACAGCATCTCTCTCCCTCTCTCTCCCTCTCTCTCTGACGCTGAGACTGGTGACTCCTCCACAGTGTTTACTCATAATTCATACGGAGAGATTCCACTCAGCCACACTATGTTTGCCTCCATTTGGTACGCCAAGAAGC
Source organism: Enteromius unitaeniatus (assembly GCA_032359435.1). NCBI lineage: Eukaryota > Metazoa > Chordata > Actinopteri > Cypriniformes > Cyprinidae > Enteromius > Enteromius unitaeniatus. The sequence goes on from JAUMHI010000051.1 coordinate 9,557,172, forward strand.
TTGGACGCAGGCTGCTTCAGAATGCTAGGAAGGCTAAAATGCAGAAGGTAGGTGTAGGAGATTTCCATTTACTCTGCTTAGAGTTCATTCAAAGGAATATGACCTTGTTTGTAGTGCTTTTTAATCGGAATTGATTAGCGAAAGGAGGATCGGAAAGAGAAAGGTGGAGGGACATGTATTGGTGTGTGTTCCCGTTTAAGTTTGTTAATGCTAAAAAAGCAGTTCAGGAGTTTCTGGTGTGCAAGATTGAGTGCTTCCCTTTTTTTCCTCCCCCAGATCTAATCTTCACCGTCTTATAGTGGGAGTAACATAATGATGTTTTATCCCATTGTCGCTTGCTTTACAAAGCTTTAATAATGATCTGTATCGTTCTCATTAAACGGCATAAAATCCTCTTAACCTGCTGTCTTCCTGTTATCGTGGCGGTTACCAGACCATCTGTGAAGTTTAGCAGTCTGTCTCCCTCTTTTTTCTCCCTCTGTCGACTCTCGCAGTCTTGAGAGGTTCAGCACTGTATCCAATTTGTCCTAACCTGCTGGAGTTCTAACTAGTCCTGTTTCGGATTCGATTTGACTGTCATTTGTCGTGTTCTATCAGTAATTCACAACCTTTGGTGCCCTTGCTTGAGATAGCAGGTTCCTGTCATCAGCAAGGGTCCTCGCTACTTTTACACTGTTTGATGAGAAGAGTTGTGTATATGTCAGTGTGGGGTTTGAATGCAACAGGTCGTACCTGCCTAATGCACAAATGCTCAGGTTTTTTTTTTACTGGTGGCGTCTCACAAAAATCTTTCCAGAGCATGTCTATACCATATTTTTAACCTATAATTGAAATAAAACGTTATATTAGGTGGCCCTAACACTAACAGTAGCATCAAAAATAAGTATAAGATACTTGTTTTTGTCATATTGTGAAACACTTTTGCTATTGAGGTGGGATATGGGTAATGTTAGGGACAGGTTTGGTAGTAGTTACAGAAAATAATTACAGATGTAACTACACATAGGTATATTTAAAATAAAAGTACAATGTCAAAACATGTATGTACACAATAAGTGCATTGAATCAAATAGTTAATTTTAATGTAATTACATAGTAGTTAAGGTCACCTAATATAAAGTGGAACCAAAAAGGAAATTACAGTACCGTTCGAAAGTTTGAGCTCGGTAAGATTGTTTAAATGTGTTTTGAAAGTTGCTTATGGTCTCCAAAGCTGAATGTAATTGATAAAAAATACAGTAAAATTGTGAAATATTACTTTATTATAATAATTACATATTATAAACCTCACCCCAATGTTTTTAACTGACGGATGATTCTGCTGTAAATAAAATTACAATAAATGTTATTTATGTAATGCTTTAATTTGTTTGTAGTTTTAGTATAGTATTTTTTCAATCCTCATTCTCAGTGATGTTTTGTTTTTATTCTCAGTTACTGTATTAAAGTTTTTGTTAATGAAATGTAAAACAGCACATTAAATGCTACAGGCCCAATCCCAATTCTATTTTCAGCCCCTTTGCCTACCCCTCGCCCCTTCCTCTTGCCCCTTGAAATGAAGTGGAAAGGGGAAGGGTTCAAAAATTTTCCCTAAGAAATGGGACACCACTAGCACCTAATGTTACGTCAGAGGACATGCGCTGATGTAAGCACCGTTCACTTACATGTACACATATGACCGGTAGAAAAACAAAACAATGCGTTACCACATGCACTCAAGTCACCGGGTATATGACATAAAAATATATTTCCTAATATTGTGCAATCGGTGATATCCGCTAGCAAACTTTAGCGATTTTTACAGAACATCACCATAAACACAAACACAAGACTGATGGTAATACACATATAATGAAAAATTGTCATAAAAATCCTTATTAATGGCAAAAATAACTTACATTTACATGAAATTTCTCTTAGCCCTTCGTTTGAAATGAGGTCCTGAAAAATCTTTGTTTGAAGGGCTATCTAGCCCTTCCCCTTCCCCCTACCCCTCCAACCAAAAGAGAATTGAGACACCCTTACCCCTACACGTGAACGCGCCAAACAGAGAGATAAGGGAAAGTGTAGGGGTAAGGGGTAGAATTGGAATTGGGCCTAATTCACATTTTTTAACATGAATGAGAATCCAGATGTTTGGCATTTCTTTAGCAAGACTTGTCAGTGATAATTCTTATTTATCAGGAACATAAAGTTGTGATTACCCTCTCTGATCAAGTTTGTGTGTTGTGGTGCAGGCTTTGTTTTTCATTTGAGCATCCAGCAAACTGCTGCCTAGCAACCTATAACCTAGTATTTGCATAAAGGAATCTCTACTCTCTCTTTAATGTTCACACATTTAAACACATACGTTTTCATTTGCTCAAGCCTTTGAGATGAGGAAGAAGAGGAAGTCACTGAAGTTTCCAAAGGACATATCCCCCCACTTTGGAACTCTATGTACAAAAGAGCAGACGACATGAGGACACCAAGAAATTACCTAGAAACCATGTGCATCAGTTAATAGTTCTGAAATATGCTTTACTGTGGCTCTGATGGACAAATCAGTTTTGGAAGTAAAGTGCTTAATTGTCATGAAAAGTTTTGACCTTAATATGTTTTTGATGGTTTCATAAATTTTCCCTCCACCAAAAGCTTTGCTGATTGTATTGATTTTGTTTTGGCAGAAGGGTTTCACACCCTGTTCACCTTCCTGCCCATGTTGGCACAGTTTCAGACTCTCCAGCCGAGGCTTCTGGAACATTGCTGGAGTTCCTTTGAAATTAGTTTTATCTGTCCACAGAGGAACCTTGGTGTGATGTTTCTTGGCACTGCTGATGTTTGGCTGGTTCTGTGGTTCTGAGGTTTTATGTTCTTTGTCTCTAAGGGAAGATCTATCAACTACAGCAGCAGTTTGGTAGTAATTGAAATTCTTTAATTTGGCAAACTATCCTCTGGCTTTGGAGAGTGGCTTTGCGTATAATGCTAGAAAGATTAAGACTTTGTATTATGGAAATTTATTAGGTTAAAGTGCGTGCTTTTAGCGTTTGTGCTTGATTTTCCTGTGTATTTTTCTTTTGATTTATGGATCCACAAATAAACACTCATGCACCTGAATGTTTGGTGCAGGTGCGCTGAAAAATAAAAGAAAAAGGTCTTGCACACTGCTGTAGCTTTCAAGCTTTCAAAGAAATCCAATCCTTGATTTGAGCGTGCCTTCTTTAAGTTTTTTAACTGGATTTAGGATGTTGATAGTTCTTCGTGGTTGTCTTGTTGCTCTTCCACCTCTGAGGGGGTGTCATGGATAAATTTCAAGGCTTGTAAATTAAATATTTTTTGCCTAATCCTTACAAGAAGAAACATCACAACCCTAGGTTGTTCCTGTAAGGAAATAGGCAGCTGCTAAATGCATAGAACATCTCACTCGACTTTTTCTTTTTTCTATCTTCAAAGGTTCAATGACTTTTGCCAGAGTTTCATGGGGAGCGTTTCATGCTTTTTTGTGAGCCGCTGATGCGATGCTATCAAATTGAAATGAACCTTTTTCATTATTTGATCAGCGTAAAATGCCTCCTCAGCCAGTTTTTGCATTTGTGAATTGAGAAAAGTAATTTATTGAACTGATTTGAAGATGGCCTTGGTGTCATACCTTTATCTGCTCTACAGCCTTTATGAGCTCTCCCAAATATAGTGATTTATGAGAATATTTTATTATTATGGTTGTTTTAGGCATTGTTTATGTAGGAGGAGTCTTTTTTGTCCTTGTGTGTTCCATTGCCCTTCATATAAAAGATGTGTGTCTGGGACAAACCCGGACAGCATGCGCTCTTAGGTCATGTTTCCTGCTCAGACCCATTAAACTTGAGGAACAGTTGAAGGTAGACAGTCTCTATCCTCTTTTTGACCTAGCCACCCCAGCAGCTGCTCTGCTAATGTACCCACACTTCCAGTATGTCCTCAAGTTATTCTGAGTATCTCTTATTCCAGTGCTTTAAGTCATCACTTATACTAAAAGGAATTATTTGAAATACAAATGGCAAACAAACATAAAAAAAAAAATAATTAAAAAGATCTTCATCATAGTAGTCCACATTACTGTACCATATGACCTCAATAGCCATACAACACCTTGTGTAAGGAGCAGATAAAATAATTTTGCAGTTTACTGAAAATTTCTTGACACTTGTGGTCACAATTGATTTTCATTATATGAAACACTGTAGACTTTCTACTTTCTCTCTTTCATAATCTCAGGTTTTTAAAAGACATGATGAAAGAATTTTCATTTTTAGATGTACTTTCTTTTATATTGAACAAATAATTGAAAATGAATGGTTAAAGATACAGTCCAAGGCCAAGTTTTTTTTTTCTAGTGGAATATAATCTCTATTGGATATATGTGCAGTCAACACAAAAAAAATGATTTTGTACTTGAACTTAATTTTACGTACAAACCAATAGGAGGAATGTCTAAAAGCCTCTTTTCTAAGTCAAGGTTAGACTTTACAGAAATTTATCTTGAAATCTGAAATACTGAAATAAGAAATTGTTCTTTATATGAAGTGTATTTTTTGGGTGACATTTAACTATTGCCCCAAGAACCTCCTGTGCTATGGCATTGAACGCAAACCATGATGTAAACACTACAAAAAGATTACACAACTGTTTTCTTTTTTAGAACAGAATACAATTCTATTATATGAAAGAACTGGACAATTGTAAATTTTACATTCCAAAGACAAATTTGTAACAATTTGGAATGTCCGCATTTAGAAAGAAAAGTAAACGTGTGTGTGTGTGTGTAATAGCAGTTACACTAATGACAAGTAGGACAGCCTTACATTGTATCTATTCCTTAGTAGTTTCAGTGGTGAAGAAGTTTTGCTCTAATTCTTTCTGTGAGTACAGTAACTCATATATTTCATGTCGGTCATTGAGCTCTCATGAAAAGTACTGCAAGGTTCAACACATTTTGTCTCGTGTGTGTGTGGCCCAAAACGTTATTAGATCCAGCTCTGGCTGGAGCCTCCGCCATTGGTCTCCCTCATTTGCCTCTGTAAGGTTTTATCATGCGGCGATGACTTTTTAAAATTGGTTTTCGTGCAGGGACTGATTTATTTAATGCAACTTTGCCGTCTGCATTGTTCTTCACATTCATTTTGGAATGTGGTTATAGCCTTTATGCCTGTAAAATGAGGCTTCTACATGAGCAGAATGATTTTTTTTAATGATTAATGTTGCTATTTAGTCATTCAGCGACATATATGTACAGTATAGAATCTTGGCAGTGGGCCAACATACTTTAAAGATATTAGAGCACAGGAGAAAAAACGTGCAGGGTAATTTTTATATATGAAAACTAATAAATTGGCTTTCCTAAATGAATGGGAGAGGTGAGGCGATGTAGGCTTTATCACTATGGAGACATGCTGACATTTGTGATATATAAATAATGTATATGCTTCCTGCGGTGACAGGCGGTTACAGCATGTATAGGATAACAGTAAATAAGAGGTGTTGTGTGAAGGTGATTCGCTCAGGCTGAGATTTTTCACACCGCACTTGTTCAGTGTTACCTGAAACTGAGTTTAGCAGATCGAGTTCAGCATCCTCTTTTATGGTTTTTGTTTGTTCTGAAAGACTCCTTTCATCGCATATGTCATAAGACCAATTCAATACACGTTGTAACTGGCTTGCGCTATTGTTAGATTCTGTCTCGCTCTCTCTGTACCTGTTCTCTTCTCCAGCAAATTGAGGTGTCTCTTGTCCTTACTCTAGGAGCAGCAAACCCACGAATCATTTCAAGTGTTGCTGATTCAGGCTACAGCCTCTACATTATTGATCATCCTGCCAGAATCTAGTCAAAAGCCTTTTTGCTCTCCAACTAGTTTGAACAAACTCCGATTTGACTTGCATCAGCCTGTGTTAGGGTGTTGACTAGATTTATTATGTCCAGGTTTTAAACTCTGGCTTAAACCAGTCCTGGCGCTGGATTGCATCCCAAATAGGGGATGTTTGCAGTTCCGCTGCGGATTAGGCCACGTGTTTTCCGAGCCAGTCCTGGTGAAGGGATATATGACAGATGTGGCTTTGTGCCATCACAGGCTCTGCTGTGAGCAGTGATAAGTTTAATCGCAGGAAGTTAGAGATGTCACTTGGTTTAATAGGCAGTGATGGATGAACGTGTCTGCTAGCACGTTAGCGTTGCAAATTGGTTTGGGTTAGGGGCCCCTGGGCAGCGGCCCCACTGGCCCGGTCCATAATCCGTCCCTGATGCTGAAGAATTGTGATATTGTGTTATAGGCTTAAGTTTTCCAAAATCATTTTAAAAACTAGCTAATCATTTTTCTGCAAACCTTTAGGAACATGCATTATCTTGTAAGCATGTCTAGTGTGTCTTAAAGCACTCTCTAGGTAGGCATTTCATTATGTCCGGGAATAGAGCTGTAGTGTTGCAGCATAAAGGCAGGATGTTGGGTCATTTTAGAGGAGGACAGTAAAACTAGTTAGTCCCACATTGTTTGTGTCATTGTCTCTCTCTCTCCACCTCTTTTTTTTAAAAGGGTGTGCATTGTTTAAGTGTTCTCTAGAGCTGCAGAGTTAGAAGAACTTAATTAGCACTGCCTTAATGAACATCATGAGAACATTACAATGACATTAGCAGGCAGAATGGACAGATCATAAAGGGCTGCACTAAAAACAACCCTCTTTTTCTGGCTTATCGCTTCGAAATGATAAGACTAAGCATATTCAGATTGTCTGCAACTATACTGTACTGTTGGGGATTTTTTATGGAGTACATCTTGTCATTGCTAGCTTCAGCTTACCTTTAGCAAGTTCATGCAAATACTTTTTATATCTTCAAGGACATTGGAGAAGATGGAGGGTGGACCTTGAGTGTTGCATTTTTTAGGTCTGTCCTTTTGTAATTTACTGATGAACCTTGCACAATAAAACCAGAGACATTTGTGTTTTCAAATCGTTTTAATTTTAATTTACTGAATATAAAATGTTCTAAATTGGACAGCTCAGATTCATCACTCTATGTCAGGATGAATGCTTCATTTAATTCTTAATTAGGAGAACAAATTGTCTGACATTTTCTGATTCAGGAGGGGGAATTGCTGAGCATGTCTTGAGATGGATCTGACAGGTGAATTGGGCCGCTCTTCGCTCTGAAATAAGACTGTTAATATTAGGATGGCTTTCACTAACACAAACCATTCCCCCCCCGGGCTTAAGGCTGGAGCACGTCCCTGTCGACCAGCAGACAAGCTGTCAGCGACTGACAGTCTATTCCCCCAGCGCGAATGCTTGAAGAGGCCGAATTGCAGAAACCGTAACACTGGCTGAAAGATCCAACACCACTACTGATACTATTTAAAGTTGAACTTTAAGTAAACTGTAACGATAAGGATAGACAGGGACAAGCGGATCCAAATGCAGGCTTTATCATAACTCTAGGTTGAGACAGGCAGGGTCGAAACAACGGCAATCAGGAATGGGAGAGGCAAACAAAAGAATAATCCAAGCAGGGGTCAGGCGAACAGAATCCAGGAGGGGCAGAGACAAAAGCAATAATCCGAGGTTGGCTGAGTAGGTAACAGTAAATCCACACAGAAAACACGGGAAAGGCTTACAGAGGGGTGAACCACAATGATCGGCGAAGACCTGAACGCAAACAACTTTTTAAATACACGTGATAACGAGATGATGAGGAAAGAGGAGCTAATCAAAAACCATAGTGGCAAATAAGCTGGCTGGAGACATAACTGAATAGGCATAGACACAGAGGGAGACACATCAAAATAAAAGTCCACAAAACACTGACCAGTAATGAAAGTACTGTCTCTATAGTAAATGTTCATAGTAAAAATAATACCTTGGTATTTTTTGTACCTGCCTTGATGTTGGTTTATTTTATTATTTAATAACTGTTTAATTACTGTGTCACATAAAAGAGCTAAATCATTTCTGTTGTTTTTATATGATGATTTAAACTGTTTGTAAGATTAATGATGTGAAGTTCAAGTGATGTATATTTAGTGAAGAAAAAAAAGATCTCATTAGTTGCTCCGCTGGTTTATAGATCTAAAGGAAAGAAGTTTATGTGTTGGTGGGAATGTGTGTGTGCGTGTGTGTGCCATCAAACAGCTCACCATTACCTGGAGCGAACCCAGACATAAGCATTTCATTTCACTGCAATCTGCACTGTATATTTATTCTTTTCTTAGTACTGGTACTGAGATCAGACCATTTAGATTCCCAGCCTCAGATGAGACAAGTCTTACGCTGCTATCCACACATATCTTTCCCAGCTATTGACCTTCACGACTCATGTGTGCTTGTAACATAAACCAATAAGCAATAAGACATGAAAGAAAAGATGGTTTAGTACTCACATGCCATTTCAGCTGCTGTCGTGTGTGCTCAATATTTGTAAATCTGATTTAGATTAAGCTTTAAAATGCATGTTTTTAGTGCAATAGACACGGTAATCAAAATTTAACACGTTTTTTAGCAGTGTATCTAAGATACAAGCTGTAAAGGTACAGGCAAAGGAAAAGGGGCGGGGAGCAACAGCTCATTTGCATTTAAAGAGGCATGCACAAGAACAGCACTCGAAATATGCGTTTTCAAACAAATGTGACACATATTGTAATCAGTAAACTTTTTGGAGCTGAAACTCACCCTTGCATTCTGGGGACTTATATTACATATTGTAAAAAGGGGTCTCCTTTGACAGCCTTGAATAAGAATGGACATATGCGTTTTAGTTCATTTTAAGAGTCAAACAGTAATATCAGACTGTGGGAGACCTGTTTAAAAGGTGTGGTGGTTAAAATATTTACTCTGTACAGTTTTAAATGCAGAAACATCGACTGTAAAAGTGAACTGTTCGGAAACTAGTTTGTTTGTGGTGCTATAAATTATTATTTTTTTTTTTCTTTGGATTTAAAAATTTGTATGCTGTTTTAAGGTGATTATGAAGTATCATTTTGACTGTGATTGGCCACAATTTTAATCAAAAGACTAGTATCTCTTATGATGTTCAAAGATCTTTTGATGGCTTTAGATGTATTCTGAGCAGGTACCTTGATCATCACACGGCACTCTGAGTTCTGTATTTTGATTAATTACCCTGAAATTTGTAATGCATATGGATCATTAGTTCATCTCCAGGCAACAAAAACACCATCTATTTATGTGAGTGGATGTATGTCTGTGCTTCGACAGCATATCTTCTATTTCAAACTTTCTCTTTATTTTTTTTTTCGTCTCTCATACACTATAATATTTGTATTTGATCTCTTCTTCTATCACTTCATGACATCTCTCTCTGTCTTTCTCTCCAGGAAGCCTTACAAGATGCAGGTTAAAACTTATGTATAATAGATGGAGCTCTCGGCTGCAGGTAACAGACGGGGGGAGTTTTGAGTTAGGGATTTCAAAATGTCATATTGTTGATTCGCAGAGCAGGATGGATATAAACACGAGCGGAGAGAGAGATTGGTAAGGATAGGTTTTTGAGATGAGTGCTGGGCCATATCTATAGTGCCTTGTTTAAAGGTCTGTTTTTCTGTCTTGTTCTTTGTGTATGGTAGTCACGAGGCAACCCGATTCATGTTCCTCATTCTTGCCTGTCCAACTTTATCCACCGACCCCAAGGGAAAGAGAGAGAGACAGAAAACATTGAGACAGGGCTGGTTTATCTGTAGCTGACCAGGGGTTGGATAATCCAACTCCACACAATGAATGTGAGCAGAGCTCTTTTGACCGAATCAAACTCTGGGTATGTTTCTGTTCTTGTTAATGCGATACAAACACCAATTTTAACACTGCAACACATGCCTGTGAGACAGACGTGAAAACTGTAAAAAAAAGAATCATAAAAAGCAGTTTATACATTATAATAACAGACTATTGCTCCAATTATAGACACTTTCGTTCCTGTCAGCTGTTAATACATTTTTCACTCTTCACTTTTTCCAGTAGTAATATCAAATAATTATTTACTTTAATTGTTTCCTTCTTATTCATTTTTAATGAAAATTTCCAGCACATCTATAATGTGCCATGTCATTCTGGGATTTTCACAGAGTAAACTGAAAATGGATTGTTTGTTTATTTATATGTTTTTCTGTAACGCTTTAGAATAGGTCACACTTATTAAGTATTAAATAAATTTGTATTTTGCTGCCTATTAATAGGTAGTAAAAAGGTAGTTATTAGTTTTAAGTTTTGGGTAGGATTAGAGATGTTGAATAAGTTATTAATATGTGCTTAATTAGCACTAAGAAATAGATATTATTCTAGTAATATGCATTCTAATAAGCAACTAATAGGTGTATCAATAAAGAAAGTGTTACCTATTCGTCAATTACCTGTTTAACATCTAATAATGACACTTTATGATTAATTTTCCTATTTTAAGAATGAAAATGAGTAAAACTATAACTTTATAGAAGGTGATTTTCATTTAGAAATAGTAAGGTTTAGTCTTTAGGTTTTAATAACAAAATTAAAAAAATCTTAAATACTGCATGAAGTTGAAGAAATACTCTTTAATTGTCTATACTCATATTAATATTTAGATTCGTATACAACTCAGTCACATCCCTTGATTGAGTCATGTACTGTACATCTCATCGCATTTCTTTTTCACTCATTCAGAAAGACCAGCCTGCAATTGCTATAATGATCAAGCAGCCGTCAGACCATTTCCTCTGCGAACCTGATTAGCCGTTTGTCGTCATTTAGCGACATTTAGTGCTGTAATCAGAGAGATAACACATTTAGCCTGTCTATTCTGGGATTTCCCATCATCCCTCTTTGTCTGATTTGGCAGCATGGAGCCCAGGACATGGTTAATTGCTGTTTTTGCGCTTTGCACGTTTAATTTTCCTTTCACACTCAACATCCTGTAATACGCGTTTAAGCCTGCTGTGGCGTTTCCAGTGTGGTGAATTTAGTTTTGGCTCATGTCTGCGCCTGATAAACATCGCCGTGTATGGATGTGTGTTTGTGTTTGTCGGTTCCATTATTGATTGGCTGTAATCTGGCAGTGGCCACTCAGTGGAGTGATGTTCCCCTAGGCTTTAATTATATCCCCATGTGATTTGCATCTCAGCGTTGCCCCTCGCTAATCTCATCTCATCTACCTCCCCTCCGCCGCCCCATCGCCCCCCGGATTTATTGAGTTTGTGTCACTCTCTGACACTTTTTTTTCATCCCTACCCCACCCAGAAAAAAGTCCAACTAAGCGTCGGTTAGCCTAGCCTACCATAGCACAGGCCACAGCCAGAAAGATCCATCTCAGCTATTCCGCTCACATACTCCGTCCCCCGATGGAAGGAGAGACTCATCCAAGGATGAACAGACTTCTGGGGCCGATGCGGTCTTCTCGAGCAGCACAATGATTTGTTTGAGAGTTAACGCCTGTCTGAGCCTGGAGTTCTAACCGTCCTCTGCACAGCCAGAGCCACTGGATTTGGCTTCTCATATCTGACCGACTTTCGGTTTTCTAAAGAATCAATGGATTTGTTTGTTTATTAGCCAAAAGCGCTAAAAAGTCCCTTTTTTTTGTGGTTTGGCTCCACTGGGCTGTGGATATGTACATTGTATCGGTGTTAGGGTGACCTTGTCGCGAAGCTGTCCATTGATTGGGTGCATTCGAAAAGCTTTGACAGAGGCTTTTGTGGAAGTTTGCACATTGTCCAGCATTGCTGGGCGAGCTGCCATCCGCCATGAGCTACATGCTTGTGAATAATGGCCTTTTTCGGGAGAAGTTCCACAGAGGAAGCGCGCCCAACCTTCTCGCCCCTCCTCAAGTTGAATCCTTACGACCGCTGCATAAACGTCTCAGCATGGAGGCCCTGAAGAGCAAAGCTCCCGACTTGGGGCCGATTAAATGGCCATCGATCGTCACCATCTGTAAATGGAAGCAAAGTCTGACTGAGAGACTTCTAAAGAGACACCGAAGGAGTTGCAGTCAGGTTAGCAGCTCTTTATTTAGTTTAACCATCAAGTTAGACCAGCAACCGAATCTTTTAGCCAGTGTTTCCCAGACAATCAAAGACTGAATGGTTTTTAAAAACAGACCACTTAAGAATAATAATTGCTCACAATTCTCCATAGATCCTTTTAACCGCCTTCTTGCTTTTGTTAGATAATGCTATTTTAAGTTCTCTTGTCTCTCTGGTGGATTTAGCTGCTCTTCCAGTTTTTATTGAACCATTGAACTGGTTTCATAATTTCTGAAGTTGATTACACAGGCCTGGCTCTCGACCAAAAGCGGTCCGTGCATTAGCCTTTGAAACATCACTCTCAGATGCTGCCAGCACTCAGAGACATATTCAGTGGAAAAGAGACTAATGAAACAAATCAATGTAAGAGCTGTCTTCTGTCTTTAGAAGGATGCCAGAGGTGTTAAAACAATTTAAGGTTGGACGTGCAGCCTGAAGGCATATTTTAGACACAAAACGCTTAGGAAATGTTATGCAGTGTAGACAGTGTGACGGGTTTGTGTATGTTAGGCTGGTTGTGCTAATGCAAAATTGCTCTTACTACTTTGTGTTATTATTTTTCAAAGTCAGTAAAATTAACAGAAAAGCTTGCATTGGACTGAGGGACCACCAGCATATAATAGAGATTTGTGGCGTCAAATAACATCCTAGCAACCACATAATAACACACTAAGAGCCTCTTATTTTATATTGGTGGTGAGCACTGCATGGTCAAGCACTTGCTTCTTTTTTCAGGAAACAAAGATGAGTTGATACACTTTAAATAAAGTATAGTTGCGGTAAAAGTTGATAAGATGGAAAGGATGAGAGGACATTAAGTCCCTGGTGGAAAGGGGCAAGCCACTGGGGATTTGAAACTGTCTTTAAGGAGCTGAAACACTGTCTTTTAGTGAACACTAATGGTGATTATTAAGGTGCTTGTGGTGCTTAATGCAATGGCCATAGGCTAGGTTCACGGAATCTCTTCTTGGATCCAACAAAAAGCTATTTCTCCAAAGTGAGTTTTGGCACTGCCTCTCTATCTGCAGAGCTAACCTCTCTGCCCCTTGCATTAAATTATAATCACTCCCCTGTTTAACTTTCCACTCTTCAAAATCTCCCTCTGCTCCTGGGTTCCATGCACCACTCCGTAATCCAATTAGCTAAACCCAAGAGGAAGTTCTCATAACTTCCAGCACTTTTTATTCCATAATTCAGTGAACTGGTGTGGTTGGTAAATCTGAGGCCAGGTCAGCGGTATAATATTTAGTTATTTTGGCAGACCTTAGTGCTCCTACAAGCTTGTATACCGCAAGCTCAGATTAGCTTTTTTTTCCCACACTGAAAATATTTGGTTAAATATTTTATGTTTAACTAAATATTTTGGGTTTTGGGAATCAATAATCAAAGGGATTATTAATATTATTATTTATATACTATTGTGGTTTTAATTTATATTTTACATGTTTTATTAAGTTAAATTTAATATTATTTTCTTTTATGTTTATTTCTATCTGGCTTCTTTTTTCTATAGTAGTTGCAAAGGCAGCATTTAATGTTTTTAATATCATACTTTTATCTTTATTAATTTTATTTCAATTTGTGAAAACTAATATCACATCAACAACAAAAAAATTTTGCTACAGTAGTTCAGCAGTGTGCTTGGGCTTACTAAACTAGATGACTCTAATGACTTCTTTAACTTTGAACATTTCCTATATGTTTAGCATTCACTAAACACTGACCAAAGTTTGTCACTTCAGTTGATGGCTGTCAGACTCTGTCCAACTTTACAATAACAATGAGTTAAACCAGTACTTTAAACATGCACACACGCAGCAGCAGTATCCTTGCCTTTAATGGGCATGAACTGAGCATGTCTTCAATTGGCAAATGGCTGTAGCTCTGAGCAGTTCTGAGACACAGCGGCTGCGACATTACTTTGCCAGTGAATGAAACCATTCACTTTTCATCTGAAGTAGACACTCAGGACAAAGCTTTCAGCAGAGCTACTTGTTTTATCCATCATACAGGAGCTAGAGAAAATTGTTTTGTGTGTGTGTGTGTGTGTGTGTGAAATCATTTTTGATGTGCCAGTATCAATCCAAGTTATGAGGCTGGTTTTGTAGCTACATGTCCAGTTTCAAAGTCTTATCTTGTGCCCCACCCTGTGGTGGTAAATGTGAACTACAACAAAAGCACACTGGGCACAACCAGACACCCAGAACATTGTTTTGTCTTTGGCCCTGCAAGATACATTATATAGTTTTTTTGTGTTGTATTGCTTTGCTTTTATTTGCTTTTTTTTGGCATATTAACAACTTCCAACTATGGTAGTAAAATAACATAATGGAGTTTTGTATGATGAAAAAAGTTCTCAGGGAATGTGTAAAGGTCTTTCAGTGCTTATTTTCATTAACACTTTTTCCCCAACAAGCCTGTTTTGCTTCCAATAGTCCAGCATGTGCCTGTCAGACTCTATGTTGACTCTCTCTGTATCCTCTCTCGAAGGTAAAAGAGAGGCTCTGGACCATAATGGCTTTCACTGAAGCAATAAATGACCTGTCACACACTGACAGGACCAATCAACCACTTAAACTCTGCCCTGCGACGGGGGTTTGAATTTTTTTGTGTGGACCTTGCAGTGCGAGAGTCCTTGTCTCATCATATGTGTGGGTTTTTTTACGGTTTTGGAAGAACAGGAAGAAAGAGTTGATTTTTGAGAGCAGTGGGAAACACAGTAAGAGAGAGGGAAGGAGTGAAGAGGATCTCTAAGTTCTTGTGAGAATTTAGACACGTCGTAGCCTGAGTACTTCTCTTGTATTAAGAGCCGCATGAGAGAGGGGGCTTTTAATTAGAAGCCTGATCCCAGACACTCCCAGTGCCTGCAGTGTGAAGGATCAAGCCAAGTATTTTGTCATTCATTGTGCTGCCTTTACAGCTTTTTTGCTTTCTTACATACACAGTGTCCAAAATATAGCTTTGCCAAATGCAGAACGCAAGTTGGATTTGGTGAGTAAATGGTACAATGGAAAGACATATATAGGCATTTAGCCTATAACTTTATTACAGTGGGAGCTGCAACATGACGTGGTCCTCACAGATTTAAGTGACATGCAGCATTTAAATCCAAGACAAACTGTACTAAATATAACATTTGTTGTGATTCATACATTGTCTAATGACTTCTTTAATCTAGGATGGACAAAAACATGTCACAAATGTGCAAATAAATAAAAATAATAATAAAAATTAAATAATTTTTTAGAATGATAATAGTTTTAAAATCTAAATTTTTTTTGATGATAGAGTTTATAATAGTGCTGTCAAGCGATTAACCACAATTATTTTTTAAATAATATTTAGTTTATAATAGTGCTGTCAAATGATTAATCGCGCCCCGAAATAAGTTTTTGTTTAGATAATATAAACAAATATTGTGTGTACTGTGTATGTTTATTATGTATATATAAACACAAACACATGCATGTATATGCACATGTATTATGTTACATAAGTATATATATATATATATATATATATATATATATAGTACGTGTGTCTTTGTAAATTATTAAAATAATAAATATACACAGTATACACATACATATAAACAAAAACTATTATTTTGGGTGTGATTTCTCACAATTAATTGTTACCCATTATTGTTATTCATTAAATCAAAGAAATCAAGAATATATGTAAAATTTAATACACACCACTTATGTGAATGAGCAGTGCTGCTGTGTGTGGGAAAACGTGTCGACTAAGTTGGCTTGTCATGTGCTGGTTGTTTTCAGTGTGTATGACACATCCAGCAATTTTGTGTTAATATTACGTCCGCCATGTTCCCTCGCCCTTGTGAGTGTAGCTGCTTGAGTGGGCACTGCGACGTGAGTGAATGTCAGGGCTGACCACCTGTCACTTGATGTCTGTCTGTTGGAAGGTGGGAAAATTAATTTGACAGCATCTTATGACATTTTCAACAGTATTATACAAGGGTTTATCTCGGTGACGTTGTATCACAGCTTGCTGGCTTCCATGACTAGCATTTGGCAGTGACACATGGCATACAACTCACACTCACACACACATCCTGAGGCTGTCATCATTTCAGCCATTGACAGTGATAAGTGGTGTTTGTCATCATGTTAGATGTGTGATAGAAAGTGCACAACACTTGTTGGAATTAGAAATTTCTCACTGGATGATTTAGCTGCTTTTTAACTGACTTTTCTCACACATTTTCAAGTACACATTATTGATGTGTTTTAATTCTATCATAATAACCCGAATTATATTTATGTCCTCCAGTTGGCCTTTTTAGCTATGAAATACTATTATTTATAGAGTATGAGTGTAAAGTATTGTTTTAGTAGCCTTAAATTCTATCACTTGGCTTTAGAGGACATGAAATATGGCACACAAGTCATATGGACTGCGTTTTGATTCATTTATAACTAATTTTGAAGAATATCCTGGCCACTTTTTTCCATGCACTAAACGTTTTTAAACATTTTTGATAACATGCCTTCACCATCATTTTTATACCATTCATTCACATTCTGCTAAAACCCATTAGAAGAGCTCAATGGTGTTTGTGTGCCCTGCAGGTGGGAAATAAAATGTCACAAGATTTTAATTGGAATGTGGGAGGAAAGAAACTTGCTTAATTGTAGGTTCAGATGAATTGAATGCTCCATAGGGATTGTTAATTATACAAAATACTGTATGATTAACTGGCATTTAGACACTTAGAATGCTTACACAACCACGCGTTCTGAACAAATCAATAAAGCCTTCATCATCAACCTCCAGTGTGTTTTATTCATTTGTATCTAAGCTCACCCCCAGATGGGAGACACTGTGAGAGAGGATTACTAAAACAGAATGAATAACCACACAGCTAAAAGACTGAACCCTAAACAAATATGAAGCCCTGCTAATGCTTCTGTGAAGCTGTACTGTGTGCTAGTAGCCAGTAGGTGGGGTTAATGCACACTGGTTGAGCACATAGTCAGTACAGCACTCTGGGATTGACTCCGATGGAGCTGGATGGTTTAACTTAAGCAGTTAAGCATCAGTTGCTGAGCATAAAGCCCCTTGTTTTGATTAAATGTGACTAGGTTGGTTAAAAATAGAAATCTTATTGAATTAATGAGGTTCAGTGATCCACAAGCTACAGGCTATGGCTCTGCTGTTCCTCACAGTTTTGTGTCTGCTGTTGAATTATGGATTACAAAATTGCGTTTATTTTTGTTTAGTACATTCTCAAAATGCAAATAGCAGCAGTCTGCTGAATTAATTATCTTTTGAAATGCCTGATATAGCTTGCATGTCTGTGTAATGTCTTATTAATTATTATAATTAATAGTTATAATAAGAATTCATATTATTAATTGTTATTGTTAATTTATTTATAATTGTTTTCATTGTTACTATTAATTTTAATTTATTTATGATTACAAATGCAGTTTTGCCTCTAAAGATGTTCCTAAAAACTGATTAAAAAAAGAATTGTCATTTTTAGTAATGTGCACATTTAAATTATTTATTATTGTTTCATTACTTTGTATCTATTATTTTTTGTCTATTATTGTTATTTCATGTCATTAATTAATTTAAATAATTATAATAATTAATGTTGTTATTAATTGTTTATTACTAATAATTAAACATTATTATTCATTCTTTTTTAACTTATTTTAAATAAAAAAAAAATAAGATTAATATCAATAATATGCATTCTATTATTATTTATATATTATTTCAAATGGAGTTTTACTTCTAAAGCTGTCACTGAAAAACCCATTATTTTTATTAATAATTTTTAGTAAAAATAATAATTACTATAAAAATTATAATAATTATTATTATTCAAATTATTTTAAAAGTTTATATGTACTTATAAAGGACTTTGCATTACCAACTAATAATAATCAACAAATTGGGGTTTTATTGAGGCAAAATTTGTGGTTAATAGCCGCTGGGTAATGTTTTACTATGAAGTCCATACCATTCAAGGCTCCGAAAAAGTCTGCACTGCGGGCACAAAAGAGATGTTCGTGAGTGCCCTTCTGAGGCTAAAGTGACAAATGGGGCACTCTTTGGGCTTTTCGACTTTTCTGACGTACATCAGCAAAGGCCAAAAGACTGCAGATCCGTTAATGGGACAGAGCCACTGATGTGCCAGTTTGCTGCATTGCTTGATAACCTTAAAAAGCGAAGAGTGTTTCAGCTAACTGTGTTGAGGTTTGGTTACTATTATGCTTAATGTAACTTTTTATTGAATGTTTGGTTTCTTTTATGATACTGCAATTGCTGTTGCGTTAGAAGGAGTAAACCCCTCTGCTAATGATTTTTCAAATGCTAAAGAGGGTTTAGAACACTTATTAGTTCAATTTGTACTGTTTATGCATTTCTGTCTGCCTTCAGGCTATGTGGCTTATATCTCTGCATAACTGTTAGCTTTTCGTGTAGTTTAAGCTTGCTGCAAGAGATCATTTGAATGATTTTATCATGTTGAAAAAGTACAGCTGTCAGTTAGACATCCGTCTGTCTGATCAAGGGGGGTTTGGGGTGAAGACGGCTCAGTCCCCAGCTGTTCCGGGTTTGATTGCTTCTGCCTTGAGCAGAGATGCTGTCAAGACACACCGCCAGTTAAATCATCAATTGACAGAGCTTTCTCACATACACACTCGTCTACCTCTCTTTCTTTTCTTATTCCCTCTCGTGCTCCATTTCTCACTGTCTTCCTGTTGTTGCCTAACTAAAACATGCCTAGGGTCTACAAGTAGCCAGCTTTCTCTCTCATGCACCCTCTCTGACGCACACACACACACACACACACACAGAGTCTTCTCACTGGCTCTCTCACTGTCGAGAGCACACTGCTCAGATACCGCCCAGAGGAGTGCCGCTCTCCACAGCTGCGTCCTCTGCTGCCACCGCCCGCACCCGAATGCAAACTCAGAGACTGGGAGGTGAACCGCACAGGGCGAGAGGAGGAGAGGAACACGCATTGGGGATGACTGCTTACCTGAGCAAGCAGCAGAGCTGTTGTGTGGAGATGCACGGCCGTGTGGGAGATCGTGGAGGGGGCGAGACGCCCTGCTCTTGCAGCTGGCAGCACGAACCTCAGCACGGATACAACTACCAGCCCTCGCCCTCTGCGTCCATGTCCACCCTGCCCCGTCACAGGGCCAAACTTACAGCTTCACGCTCTGAGAGCTCCTGGAGGAGTCCAAGCCGCGGCGCACTCCGGGCCAAAGGGGGGAGCTGCGATCTGTGGACGGAGTGCGGCTGTCATCCACACAGCTGGCACGAGCCGTACCAGGTAACTGCTGCCATCTGGGATAGGTACCAGGGAGGTGAGGGCACAGGTGCATTGTGGGAGGTTGGATATGAGGGCTAGAAGTAGTGAGAAGAGTTGGGTTAAGTTGTTAAGGGTTTGAAAAAAAATTATAAAGTTGTGGAAATTGTGCTGAAAATCGTAGAAAGCTGAATAGAATTTAATGTTTGGGGTCAATATGTGCAGGAATAAATTGTATAATATAGTAAAAATTGGTTCCTTGCCGCTGTTGCTTGCCTAGTTGAGGACACATAATTTCCAGCAATTATCATTGATTTGATTGCACAGATACTACTGAGCTGGACAATGACGTCTCTGAATTCAATAATGAAATTGAATTTAACTGAAAAGTTAATGTGTGAGTGTTAAGGTTAAGGTTTAATCTTTATCCAGTATTTATCACAAACTGAAAAGTCCTGAAAACTGTAAAATGCTAGCTGGATCTTGATATTCTGCTTTTGAATGAAGGTGGTTGTGGAATATTTGGTATCCGAGTTTATTAAAAGTGTAATGATCGTTGTATATGTAGCTGCAAGGAACTGTGTTCTTCTAAGTGCATTTTGCTCTTCTATAAGCACGTATTATCTCTGGAGCCCCTGTTCTGACATGCTTGTTGTTCTTGTCGCTGTGTGTGCTGATATCACTTTGTATCGCATGAACAGTTCGACACAACATGGCTCTTATTTCACAAATACTACAGCAGTGATGATAACGTAATCTGTTTGTTCATGAGCGAGAGAGATCCAGCTAAACGCCTTGAATCAGGCCAATGCATCACGCCCCTTGAGTGTGCTAACACAGCTGGAAGCTGCACTCTGAAGAACCTCTGTTTATGTGTGTGTGAGAGTGTGTACTCTCCTCTTGCAGTACTTATCAGTGTTTAAACTCCAGGATTATCTAGAAGTGTAGCTCTGATTTGGTACTTCCTGCATAAGTCATTCAGTGCATGTGACACTTATTCATCTATGAGTTTTTGTCATCTATGGTGGTCAGTGATATATATGGCTACTTACTTCATTCTTTAGTGATTTTTGAACATTTTTTTATTATTATTACGAACGTTGAAAAACGATTTTACTGTCTTTACTGGCACTTTTTATTAATTTAATGCATCCGGGCTGAATAAAACTGTTACTGAACAAAACTAAAAATTACATGATAAGCCTGCTGGTGTGTTTATATACGCATCAGTCCTCTGTAGTCTGCTGCTCTTTGGTTACTCTTTGAATTGCTGTCTCTATAGTGTTCAGTTCTTAAGGCTGTTGTTGTTGACTTTTTCTTCTTGTGCATTATTGACGGTGGTGTGGTAGCTCTATGTATAGTTTCTGTGGCCTGAATTATTGAGAGCCGTAAAGTGGGACAAGAGCAAAGGCACTGAACGCCATTGCAGGACCTCTTTAAGCAGCACATAACACATCTGCAGACCAATCATTATTTATCATCATCTTTAACACTGGATAAGCAAAGCGTGTAATTTGTAATTTACAGTCACTTTCTCTACTGCGATATATAATACTATTTGCTGTCACACTGTTTTTCAAAGGCAAAATGACCAGTATACTGTATATATTTATCTTCATTCTCCTCTATTTTGAAATGCTCCTGACTAGTCCTTTTGTTTCACTAAAGGGTATTTTTCATTTGGTAATCTGAAATACTGCAAATTGAATTAGGAATGTTTGATGAGTAGCTTAATTGAAGCTTCTATGCAATTTTATTCAGTTCTCACAGATAAGGTGAATTGCTGTCATTGATAAGGACAACCGTAGTTATTCCATTGTGATTATTAACACACAATTAGCCTTAGCTTGACGGGGTTCCTAGATAAGCCACACTGTATTAATCATGTATTGCACTTTACATGCATTTTTGAGACAATAAGCCTGTTTAAATCTCGTAAGCATCTGCAAGACACAATGTTAAACAGGTCTCGAAAAAAACCCACTGGCTAGAAAAGTATTGGAGAAGTCTGACGTGATGTATTAAGTTACGTAAAGTGGCATAAACTCTGGGTTTAAAGTTTAAACCCAAGCACTTTCTTGATCTAGTATTAGCCTGCACCTTACCTACCCTAAACTGCTGATGAGTTGAAAACAGACACTTCTGTGTACCAACTCTGCAGAGGCATGAAGATGCTCGAAGCAGAAAGTCTGCCCCAGTTTGGCTCCACAATAAGCCCTTAAGATGTTTGTGTTCGTGCTCCCTTTACCAAACACTGCAGAGCTAGTCTGCTTTACACCATAAACACACACACTTCTTATATTAAATCTGGATTCAGACGCAGCATCTTATTTCTTAAAAAACCATGGCGTACTATATGCCGTTTCATTCTATACTGTACCATTTTTAATATCCCCACACGTAAATTAATTTTTATCCCCTAATGTTGATTGAGAGCTGTGTTTGCAGTTGATTATGTAATGCCATCACCTCTGTGCTCAGCTGGGCCACGTGAGCACTTGCTGCCTGAAAGAGGCCGGTCGTGCTCTGCATCAGTGCATTTGCAAGCACTTCCACACAGATAACGCTGGGAAAACGGGCAACAGCCACTTCAGCCGATTGTGTCTAGAGAGTGAATTAATGAACAAATCAACAAAGAGTCTGTGTTCCTGTTGAAGCGCTTTTTCTACCCAGATGTATACAGATTTGTTACATTTTGTCCAGCTAGGGTTTTAACTAAGTACTGGCTGTTTTGCAGTGTGCTTTTACATTGAGAATAGATGCTGTCTGTGTACTTTGAGCTTTTATGTTTTCTGTATATCAATGCTCTAGTCCCCTCTCAATGTCTACAGTCTAGTTCTCATTAACTCTAGAATTAAGATGAAGTGACTTTTTAGTCCAGCAACCCACTGCCCTTCCCGCTGCATTGCCATTTCAGTTTTCTTTAAGTCAAACTAAGCAATGAAGAAACCAATTTTCGGTGGAAATAAATAAAAGTTTGTAAGTTTTGGGCGCTGCTATTTTATTTCACGCTATCAAGATATCACCATGATATTATACTCTGTATATAGATCACTGTACAATGATACCACCACAGTCCTGTATTGTACTGATTACTTCCTGAAAGAACAAAATAAGCACTACATAACACTATCAGGGGATCTTAAATTACTCTGAACTGTATTCAGTTTCAGTGTGAGGTCACCAAATACTCCAAAGCCTCATAAAAACAAAATGACTCATCATTTCTCAGTGCCCTCTTTGATCTTCAGTGATAATCAGTTAGGTACCTGAATTAAGTTTTAGATGTGCTGTTTGTATGTTTATCTCTGCCGAAAAAGTTCATAGACACCTACATGCATAGAGTTAATATCACACTGTCTGACAGAGTACTGATGAACTTGTGGGTGTTTGATGTTAATCTAAAATAAATCTGCATATGATTTGCATATTGATGAATGCAGTCGTATTTATTTATAATAGCACCTAGCAGGAGCATGCAATGTTTTAACAATGACAGATTCAAATTTAAATATGGCTATAGCCTTATAGAGCATTATTATATTCTTGATCATTTATTAGAAACTTAAATCTGCATGTGCAAGAGCTGTCTTCACACTTATGACTAGTAGTTTAGCAATGTCATCGTAGTTGAAAATTGGACTCATCTTTCTGAATGTATGTGTCTCAGAGGATGGCCTCTTTATGACTCACTTTCTAAAATAGCCAATATTGCTCTTTGTCATCCAGGGAGACATTAAACTTTGCTTTTGCTCATTTACGTTCTGTTTGCCTTTTATTTCCGACCATTAAACTGTCATATTTTGAGATAACGCTGCAATTATCTCTTTTAATCTCTTTAATGTTTGTCTGCCATGCCGTGATCGACCTCATCAGTAGATAATAGCTTCAGCTAGATGGCACATTTTTGTTGTTGATCCCACCATGTCGTTCATTACAAAAGCACCTTGTGTGGGAGATGCCCAGAGTGTGTACTTAACCCTATAAAGCCTACTGTATCATATTTGAAATGCAAATGTGTCTAAATTATCAACATAATCAAAACTTTGTAGGACAAAAAAACTTTTAGAAGATTTTAGCATGTTAATGGCTATGAAAATATTGATGGGTTTGGTCTAGACTAAATAGATCTGCTATGCTACTGCTGCTGTTGGTTAATGCTGTTGATATTGACAGTAATACTCTGCCAAGAGTATTTAAGGCATATTGCTGCTGCACAATTAGCATTTAAAATAACCTGTAGCAGATCTATACAGGTGGAGCTGGCGAGGTGGAGGGTTTCAGAGCAACTATACGCTGCAAGCTGCTCTAGTGAGTGCTTCCCAGCTGTTTAAAGGAACACTCAACTTTTTTGAGAGTTAAACTGTTGACTCAATTGTTTTGAGTCAACCATTTTTGAATCCATTCAGCCGGGTCTGATAGTAGCACTTTTATCTTAGCTTAGTATAGTTAATTAAAGCTGATTAGACCATTAGCATCTCGCTCAAAAATGACCAAAGATTAAAAAAATATATATAACTACAGAAGAGTCACGCTTTAAACAGGAACATTTTTTTAAATCTCGATGCTAACGTTGTAATCAGATTCAATGATCTATGCTAATCTAAGATAAAAGTGCTACTATCAGACGCCGAGATCAGCTAAATGGGTTTAAAAACTGAAAAACTCCACTGTTTAACTTTAGGGGAGTTGGAAAATGAGCCTGTTGAGCCTGTTCCTTTAAATGTAAAGCAAGTTCTTTGGCTTCATATGCGACATGAGCCAATCAGCTTGTGCCAAGTGGTTTAACACTGTATGACTCTTTTAACAGAAACTGTTAAATTCACAAAGCCAATTTTCCACAAGCTAATAAGATTCTTTAGGGTCTTAATGGAAAGTTTGTAATATAGTTGAATGATTCGCGCGAATATAAACACATTTCGGTTTGTTTCCCTTCAGAACCAAACCTAACGTTAATCTTTTGCGTTCTCAGTTACTCAGATGTCACTACTGCTATGTTTGTTAATACATTCAACAACAAAACACCTCAATCTCTTAGGAGTCTTGCTTGTCTCTGTCTAATGACGGCTCACTCAGGGCGGGTCTGAGGTAAAAGACCAGTTCAGTCGGTGTGACACACATTTGAAAATGGCTTGATTTCAGAAGGGGCAACTTATTTTTATTAAATTAAAATAAAACTACTGGTGGATCTTTATCATTGTAGGGTGGTTGTGTACACACACTCCCAACACACATTTCAGTCCAAACAGCTTGTAAAAGTGCATGCGGCACTGGATGACCCCTTTAAGGACTTACTTGCCAAAACGTGGCATTTGTACACAATTTCTTACTTTCTGTAAAATGTCCATCTGCAGGTTGTGCTACATGTTTTTTGCTTCAAATCTTTACTGATACTTATAAATTGTAAGAATATATATATATATATATATATATATATATATATATTTCCAGATGAACACTTACCACAATAGGTAAGGTTTACACGGCATTGTTTTGCTCCACACAGTACTAAACTACAGAGCCGTCATCATAAACGGAAGCATTGGAATATCATCTTACTATCATAAGACATATTATTGGGCAATATAGAGTACTAACTAATATTTAAATACATCTTATGTCTGTTATGAAGGTCTCGTTGATTTACATTACAAGCTGTCAGAATTTCATCTTACATTTTGGTCATGCAAATATCAGCAACTGGCATATTTTTTTCTTTCTTGCTCAAGCATGAGCTCTGTATTCTACTATGTCATACCCTATGAGCTATAAAATCTGATGTATGAAATATGATACTCAATTTAGTCTAAAGCAGGGGTCACCAAGTTCGGTCCTGGAGGGCCGGTGTCCTGCAGAGTTTAGCTCCAACCCTAATCAA